>CAUYTI010034871.1:0-30184 GCA_963575145.1 Galago senegalensis | reverse complement strand
ACCTGTGGCTCAACGGTGTTGGGCAGTGGCCCCATTTACCATATTTGGTGGGTTAAAATCCACACCCAGAAAAAAAAAAAAAAAAAAAAAAAAAAAAAAAGAGATCCAGATCCAGAATGGAAAATAAATGACACAGAAATGTTTAAAGGAATAAAGACAAATACATGAAATTTCCCAGAAAACATGAATTTTTATATTGAAAGAGGTCATTCAGTAACCAACCCAAAGGTTGAAAATAGAATACAATGAAAGATAAATTTGTGTTCATTTCATTAATAGATGCTACTTATTTGGGGTATTTGAAAAGGTTATTTTAATATAGTAATATTGATGCTTTTGAAATATTGAAAGTAAAAAGTATGTAGATCAAAAGCATACTTTTAAAGTGACTACATCTTGGTATCTGGAGATGTGCATAATATTTTCAAATATTCTGAGGAATATTCAGTTAAACGTTGGTGATCATATCTAAGAACGGCCCTTCCCCCTCCATGAGAAAGATAGAATAGATTGCATTGTGATCAATTACATGAAATTTTATTCTCTTATAATAAGATCAATTGCCTTTTTTTCTATTCAGACAAAATTGTCATAATTTGTCTTTATTATCACAGAGGAAAAAAGGCAACTCAGTACCTTATCCTCCAGCATTTTAATACTTTCTTGAATCTCATCTACATGGTGTATGAATATATTTATTGTGATGAAAGTCAATTACCTAATGTTTCTAAGTTGTTCAAGGCAGTAAGCCAGGATATTTCTAAGTTAGAAGCATATTGATTTTGACAGTTAAGAGAGTTTGAGATTTCTGTATTAATTACTCTGTTTACATAAAAATAAGCTTTATGCTATTTGTGCATGCTTTTAAACATTTTCAAAATCACAGAGCAATTACAGAATTGCTAAAATGTTAGATGACAAATTTAACACTATGCAGCTACATCACTATTCACATATAAAGTAAACATATATAGAAATATGAATTATATCATAATTTCACAGAGAAATTATAATAAACTATTAGTTTGAAGCATGCATATAGTTCTTAATATATATGCCTACCTGAAAATAATTAATTTCATTGTGAAAACAAATAATGGTTTCTATTTTATGATACATCACATTATGACGATTACTTAAAATAACAGTACAAAATACTGTGGCAAGTAAATATTGCAACTACCGTATTAGATAAAATTGTATTACAAATAGATATTTTTAAAAAAGGATTTTGTATTGACTCCATTTGGGGGGGGTATCTCTTTCAGAAAGATATAAAAAGGAGCCACTGAGAATAAAATATTTAAAAGGGGCAAAGAAATGTGCCTATGTTAAGGCTTTCAGAAGAAATAATTAGTGTGAGATATATTAAGAAGTCCCCAGAGAGGGTTAATTAATTTTTTTAATGTTGCTTAAGGAGTAATGATTCTGCCACTTTCTAAGTCTATTAACTGAAAAGTCTTTTGCCTCCGCTCCCCATGAGTTTACCCTTCTTAATTCTCCTTCTCCCAGCTGTATGCTTCCTTTAACGTTAAAACTGAAGTTCAAATGAGCATTTCTAATGTTCATGTGCAGCTTCATAATTTACTAAACAAACCAAAACGATTCTGCTACCAGCGTCTCTCAATAATCTGTGGAAAGCTGTGCTATTATTTCCAATTCATTGTTAAGAAAATAAACCAGGACCAAAGAACTTAGAACTACTCCTTATGTACATGGAAGACCTAAGATTTTAAACACACATCTCTTGATGATAACTTCAATACAATTTCTCTTATTTTATGAGTTAATATTTTTAACAATCCAGGATCTTGAGTCATTGAAACGTTTCAAAGACCTGTTGGTTCCCTTTCCAATACATGATCTAGACTTGTAATATGACCTGAAAAATCAGAGGAACTTTAACATTTAAAGTGTGAAAATTTTGGATACCATCATCTGTTTTTCCAGCAGAAATTGCAAAGATGATGGTTTTTTTTTTTATCTACTAACCATATCATCCCTTTCCAATACATAGAGTTACTGCACATTAATTTTATCCCAGAACCATTCTAAAACATCATATCTGTCCGTTGTATGTTGCCACACTTGGCAGATTTTATTTTTATTTTCTTAAAAGGCAATATAGTAACTTTTGTTTTCCCAGGACTGTATTGAGTTTCTTACTACGATTTTGTAACCCAGCAAGACTTATTTTTATCAGTGTCTGGACAATGGTTTCTGTTTCTCAGCCTCTTTATGGAATTTGATTTTATAATTATAAGTAGTTTCATGTTGTTTTGGTTTCAATATAAGACTAAACAAACTTGAATCTATAAAAAAAAATGAACTTACTGGATGAAAAGCAAGCAATCAACATCCATTCCACTTTATCTGACTAGTTTTACAAGTTACTTCAAGTGAAAATTACTTATCAAGCAATAAATGTAGGTATATATATATATATATATATACACACATATATATAAAGTGTGGCAACATATAACTGATATAACTGATAGATATGCTTTAGAATGGTTCTGGATAAAATTAATATACATATATATGCACATAATGTATATATTATATATAAATCTAATGTATATATATAAAGAACCACTAGTGTTTATGACCTAGAAAAATACATACCATACCTAAAGAAATTTTTCTTAGCTTAAGTAGCAACTCAACATGAGGTGATTTCATATCAAAGGTTATATGATTCTCGCAAAGCATTAGAAAACTCTCAAAATTATGTTGCTATTGATTTTATTCTTAAGTTAGGAAAGATTAGTGGCTTATGTGAGGAGATACAACTCAGTGGCAGTAGCAAAATACATGCAGGAAAAGTTCTTTTAAGATGAAGCATTTGTAAAATGAACATCCCTTTGTTTTTAGAACTTATATTTGTGGTCATTTTCCATGATTTAATTCCTAATTCATAATTTTTATTTATATCTATCTGACTCAAAAGCTTCTACTTCATCTGAGTCTATAAAGTATATGATTTTACTTATCACAACTACTTTTGCTATATATGTGCACTGGGGTTGAGTTATGACACTGCTTCTCCACTTAATGGTAGCATTCCAAATCATTCATCATTAACCAAACCAAAAAAGTACTGCATAAATATTTGCAATAAAATGGTTTCTGGCAGGCTGTAGTAATATATATGATCTATATTTAACAGAGAAAAAATATGATTTTTAGAATGAGTAAAAAGTCCTTCAGTTTATTCCATTCCCCAAATTAATGCATTTGTATTGAATTTCAATAGCTTCTGGAATAGGAACTGATTCTGTATTTATATACAGTTGATGTCCCAGTACATATTACAATAACTACATTCTAGTATGATAAAGTTCAGGACCAAAACTGAAGACATTAAGTTGTTAAAATTAAAGAATATTTTTGCCTTATTATTAGTAGGAAACAAACCCAAGTGTTATTAATCAGAATCCTTTATCCTAACCTTTAAAAAAGTTAATATCCTCAAAGCTTTTTCTTTGTTAGTGAGTGAAAGAATATCAGCTTTATAAATCAACTTTCACAGAATTTCCAGCAAATTTTAAAAGGTTACCAAATTAGTACAGTATATTGTAATTTCCAGATACAACTAAGCTTTTGAAATATCATACCTACTAAGTTAAATGACGCTTAGTGAGCTTTTATTGTTAGGGGTTTAGGGTGCCACTCGCCCCTCTCCACTCCGACTTTAAGAGATGTGACATGTCACTAGTAAAAGAAGAAGTATTCCTTTATTAATTATTACTCAAAAGTGAAATGATTATGCTGGAAATTTGTCATAGAAAGTGAGTTGCTAAAGGAAAAACACTCAGAATCAAGATGCTTAGGTGGGAAAATGAGGTGTGGGGGGATCGCATCGATGGTAAGTGGTTGTGGGACCTTCAGTTCAGCTAGTTCAACGAGAATAATGCTCCTGACAAGTTGGCTGTGGGTGTCTTTTTCATCTCTCCATGTAAATGAGGAAGCCCTTGGCCTTCACTGTGCTCAGAGCCGTCCTTCCTATTCCACCAGGAAAGCTCCTTTTTAGGAAAGCTGGCACCGTTCATGACAGCATACAGAGAAACTGTCATCGGTGACCTTGTAAAAATTTCCACTGAAAGCTCTGTTCTTGTCTTCTGCTGATTTTGGAACAATGGTTTTGCTATCCACCCACTGGAAAGTTTGCCCAACTTAAATTTCTCAGTCGGAACTGTGTAAGTTGAACAAGGAGATGTCTCTGGTGTTGAATAACGTTTTTGTCGTTAATCATCACTTTTCTTCAATTTTTTTATAGGCAGGTGGATTATTTCCTCTGAGATTGATGTGAACTTTCTGCTTTGCCGGCTTCATCCTTAACATCCTCTCGTCTCCTTTTGGAAGTGAGCCACTCATTGGCAAACGGCTGACTTTTTGTGGGGGGAGACATTGTCCCCATAAGCATTTTGTAAAGCCCAAATATTCCACCCCTCCTCCACCCAGGCTTCACTTGACATTTGATGTTTTTCTTCACATTCTGTAGAACTCATGTTGCTCCTATAGGGGGGATTTTATCTTGTTTTTCTTAGTGCCTCAAAACAGATCCTGTTCAGACAATTTTGTTTTAATTTTATAACTTCATTTTCCTAAATTTATGGTGTACAAAAATCATTTTTTATGAATTTGTTGTTACTGATAATATTAGGGCACAGTATATCTACCACTGGAGTAATATACGTTGTACTCATTAAGCAATTTCTCATCATTCACCTCACTCCCATCCTCCCATGCTTCTGTGTCTCCACTGCCTCTCATCCTGTATTCTACACGTACCTATTATTTAGCTCCTTGTTATAACTGAGAACTTGTGGCATTTGCCATTCTGTGTCTTAGTTGTTTCCCTTAAGAAAATAGCCTCCAATTCTATCCATATTGCTTCAAAAGGCATGATTTCCATCTTTTTTGTAAGGCTGGCTGAATGGTATTCTTTGCATATATGTGTGTGTGTGTATTTCCTTTACCCAATCACCTGCTGATGGACACGTAGGTTGATTCCATAGCTTTGCTATTGTGAATAGCATTGCCATGAATGAGTCAGGATGAGTTTGTTTTGGTGGAAACAATGACATTTATGCCCATATTTTAATAATATACATTTCCATGACATTTCTTAATACCCTGTTGGGTATAAACACATAGATGCTCATTAAAAAAGATTAATCTTGAAATAAATAATGTGTTGATGGGGGCGGCACCTGTGACACAAAGGAGTAGGACACTGGCCCCATATGCTGGAGGTGGCAGTTTCAAACCTAGCCCCGGCCAAAAACTGCAAAAAAATAAAATAATAATAATAATAATAATATGTTGATAAAAAACTCTGTTCAAGTCTTACTTAACTATATTTAAGAGCTATTGCTTTAATAATAATGTAATAATAATAATTAGAAGAAATCACATGGTGGACCCAGTCAGTTTCTTGTTTGAAAGTGACATTTCAAATAGTAGTTCTCTGCAGATCCTGAAGTGAAATCATCGTACTTTTTATTTAAAAATAGAATTCCATTTCACCGCTTATTTCAACTATGATGTATTAAATTACATATTATGGAAATACTATGTTAACAATATGTTTATTTTATTTTGGTTTTTAATAGTTATATGTGCAAGCATATAAATATATGTGTAACATTTATTTGAGATTTTACTACTTTAAATCAGAACTGTTTCTAAGTTCAACAGATTATTGAATATTTCAATTATTTTCTGAAATTCTCATCTACAAAATGCAATTGCAGCTGTGGCATGCTCCAACAATTAAAATAAAACCTTCCAAGAAAATTTCCACCAGCAAAGGAGTTTCCTCCTTATCATTAGTTATGCTCTGATCTTTACTATCATGCTTTACTCCCGGTTCTTTGTTGTTGTTATTGTTATTTTTTTCTTTTTTAATGAACTATGTTTTGGGAGCAGTTTTAAGTTCACATCAAAGTTGAATGGAAGGGAAAGAGATTCTCCATGTACCTTCTGCTCTCACTTATTCATAGCCTTCCTCACTATCCACATTCCCCACTAGAGTGACCTGTTGGTCACAACTGATGACCTTACATTGACATACCATTACCACTCAAAGTCCATAGTTTACATTAGGGTTCACTCTTGGTGTTGTACATTCCATAGGCTTGGACAAATATATAATGACACGTATCGACCATTATCATGTCATCCGTAGTAGTTTCATTGTTCTAAAAATCCTTTGTGTTCTACCTATTTTAGTTTTTCTTTTCTTTTTTGCTTTGGGATATGAACACTTGTGATATGAGTGTCAGAAGGCATTCCATGGGTAGACCTGGTGAGTCATCTCAGGAGGACTTAGAAACCATTTTCAGTAGCATCACTCAATGTGTTTGGGTGGCCACTGGAGTACAAAAGCAGGGTCATGGGATGTGGAGCTGCTGAGCCAAGCTGGTGCGTGCTGCCCTGAGAGGATGTTAGGAGAGACGAAACTATCAGTCGCGTATCCCACTGGGGGGCATGGGCTCCAGGGAGCTCAGTACTGGGCAAAATTGGAGTTTCTTTTTGACTTATTCACTGATTTATTGCATTTTTATGTGTAGCAGCTTTTATTTTTCCTCTTGCATGAAACTCAGCCTAGGTATCTACAAAAGCCTGTTTTCACACAGGCTTTACCTGAGTATTTTGAACCCATTTGCTCCATTGACTTCTGGTATAACCTGTAATTGTTGAAAAGAATACTGTACGTATGATTTCATTTTTCCCTTATTTTATTTTTATAATTGCTGAGATTAGTTTTTTTTTTTTTCTTTTTTTTGAGACAGAGTCTTACTATGTCACCCTTGGTAGAGTTCTATGACATCACAGCTTACAGTAACCTCCAACTCTTGGGTTTAGGCAATTCTCTTGCCTCAGCCTCCCAAGTAGTTCAGACTAGAGGTGCCTGCCACAAAGCCTGGCTATTTTTTTGTTATAGTTGTCATTGTTGCCTTTAGCTTGGGCTCAGGCTGGGTTTGAACCTACCAGCCCTGTTTTATGTTGTCGGCACCCTAGCCACCGAGCTACGAGCGCCAATCCTTTTTTTTTTTTAATTGTTGGAGATTGTTGGAGGGTACCAAGAACCAGGTTATACCTCCAGTTCTTTGCTAATTGGGATATTACATCCTACTTTCTTTGTATCCCTCTCCTCCTGAGAGAGACTCTTCATTGCAGCCTCTAAGCAGAAGTCTAGCTTATCTGTGTTTCTTTGCTTACTCCAATTGCTTCCCAGCGTGAGACTCTCTGTGTTAGTCTTGGGAGTGTTAATAGTTCCGGCTACTCCCAGCCAGACCTTTCTCAGTTGTTTTCCTTTCAGATGAATTCTTCCATGTCAGTGACCGAGCAGGTCCAAGTAGGTAGCTCCTGGTCAAGTCATTCCTGTACACATAACCTTCCAGTTTGTGTTTACTTTCTGTTTGTAACCTGCGTCCTCAAATATTCCAAAGTTTCCTATGGCACTCAGCCTTTTTTTTCTCTGTTAATTCTATAATCTTGACTAACATAAGCCTGGGAAGATAATAAATGGCCAGATTTTGGTGTTTTTATTTATGAATATGAAGTACAAGGTGTCTGGAAAGTCACCATACATAAAAAAAAATTGGGAAACTAACTGGAGGCACCTTTATCTACAAAATATCCCTATGTATGGTGACTTTGGGGACACATTGTGTTTTTTTTTTACTAAGAAAATATGTATCCTCAAATAAAATGTTACCCAAAGAATTCAAAGAAAATGATTGACGAGTCCATAAACAGTAACTTTTCCAAAAGACTCCTTGTGTTATAAATATTGACCAAGAAAGACATGAATGAGTTAAAAAAATTATTTATACAAAAACCAAATCATAAATTTAACTGACAGACTCCATTCTTTGTCTATTCTGCAGCTATCACTCCAGTATACTCATCTTGTCTTTGTCCACAGTTATCAGGGAGTCCATGCAACCCAGAAGTGAAAGTTAAATAGTCTAAGCCAATTATGATGATTCCCTTTGACAGCAATTGCCTGCAGAATGGAAATATTGTACAGTGAGATGTTTTTCCCACAAAAGAAAGTTAATAAAGTCTTCTAGGGAAGGAGGGGTAGGTAGAAGTAATTTGTTTCTCTTAAAAATTGATGTAAGATAAGGATAGTAGCTTTTGTCAGCCCTTGACATTGTTATTTGATGGTGATGCAGCATTTGGGTTTTTAAAGGTGGCCAAAGATAAAACAGTGAAGCTGGCAGAGTAGAAAGGGAAATGTCTGAGGATATGATAAAATCTGTGAATTAGTCAATCTGAGCACAATATACTTGAGAAAATGTCTGAAGTACATAAAAAATTTATGTTGCCAAAATTATTTTGGAAGGGATTTTTGTGTTATTGCATTGAAGGCATTTAAAAGAACAATGCATATTACAGAAAAATGTGATTGATCTCAAATTTTCAGTTAAATTATTCACTATTTTACTTTTGAAGACAGGCATTTCACGTATTCTGACAGTCACTATGAATGATCTTCAGTGTTTCAAAAATAGCGCAAAGGAACAAAAGTTGGGCTTAATTTCTCTTATTTCCATTTTCATCATCAAATTCAGTAGGTTGATTGCTTGGGATTTTTTGTTTGAATGTCTTAAATACCATTAGTACTAGGAGATTATAGCAAAATGGTGGCGTCTCCTCAATCTTTCAAACATACTGATGCTCTCATTTTGTGTAACATAATTGATTACATGAACTATAAAGTCCAATTAAGAAGGCAAACAAAGCCGCTTCTTTAAAATCTGAAGGATGAGTTGACTTTTTTGCATTTGTGCATCTTAAGGGCTTCATCATGTGAGGAATTAAGTATAGTGCTCTTTCCATGTTTACACGTTTATATTTGTTTCCTAGAAAAAAAAAAGATATAATGGGAAAATGTGTTTTAAATGTCTTTAAAGAAAGGGTAATTTGGGCTGGGTACCATGGTTGACGCTGGTAATCCTTGCACTCTGGGAGGCCAAGGCAGGTGGATTGGTTGAGCTCAGGAATGGAGATCACCGTGAGCAAGAGGGACATCCCATCTTTTTTAGAAATACAATAACATAGCTGGGTATAGGGGTGGGTGCCTGTAGTTCCAGCTACTTGGGATGCTGAAACAGGAAGGTCACTTAAACCTAAGAGTTTGAGGTTGCTTGAGCTGTGATGATGCCTCAGAACTCTACCCAAGACAACAGAGTGAGACTGTGTCTCAAGGAAAAAAAAAGGACTAATATTTCTTTTGAGTATTGAAAGTAATTTAAGTAAATCTTGTTTACATATGTAAAAATAACATTGTAATATTTCCTAAGGAAAGTTGAACACAATATTTCCTTAAAGCTTTTAACATGTGAAACAAAAGATAGTTTGCCTTATACATTTGTTACTACAGGTTTGAGAGATATTAATTTATACAAAATATTTTGAAAGTAATAAAAATATCTCAAGGAACTATTTTATAACTATTTTAGAACTCTGAAAATTACATGAAAATTGGACAGAAATTTAAAATCTACATGTGTAAAATTTAGGCTTCCAATGCTCAAATAATAACTGTGGATTCATAATGAATATATGTTTAGTATTAATTTCACGAATCTAAACTCATTTGCCTTATTATATTTCTACCAAAATGGAATTTTGAAGAAGTCATATAATTACCAAGCATAGATATATTGATAATGTTATCTACGTAAATGCTTAATAATTATAGTTAGCTTCATACTTATGATAATAATGCACACGGGGTAAAAGTTTGACCTTAATGTACATAGTTCCTGTATTTGCAGGGAAAAATAATGTGTTAATCACTCACATTTATATAAATTTTTATTTCACAGATAGTTTGTTATATGAAAATAGAGGTAGAGAGAAATTCAGATGCAGTCTATAATATTTAACATTTTTCATTTGTTAAATCAATGTACAGAAATCACATACTCAGTTTGCAAACTTCTCTTAGTCTGCCAGGTATTTTATTTTCTTCATAGCTATTGTAAACTGTATTGTTTCCTTGATTTGATGCTCAGCTTGCCTATTACTAGTATAGAAGAATGCGACTGACTTTTGTATATTGATATCGTAAACTAAGATTTTGAATTTATTTATCAATTCTAGGAGTCTTTTAGTGGAATTTTTAGGATTTTTAGATACAAGGTCGTATTGTCAGCCCACAGGGATAGTTTGACTTATTCATTCCTGATTTGGATACCCTTTCTTTCTTTCTCTCTCTTGGCTAATTGTCCAGATGAGGACTTCTAGAACTATGTTGGAGAGTCATGGTCACAGTAGGCACTCTTATCTTATTCAGTTTTCAGGAGAAAATACTTTCAGCATTTCCTACCTTAGCTTGATCTTGGCTGTGGGTTTGTCATACGTGGCTTTTAAAATTTTAAGGCATATATGTGTACCATCTACGACTATTTTGCCAAAGTTTCTTTTTCTTTTTCATGAAAAGCATGGTAGATTTTATCCACTGCTTTTCTATTGGTATAATCATATATGGTCTTAGTTTTTACTTTTTTTAATGTGGTGGGTCACATTGATTAATGTCTATTAAAAGGGATGAAGAAGATATTTTTTTTGCTCTAAAAATGTTTTACATAGCTGGTCTCTAATGATTGAACATGTCTTTTCAAATATGGAATTGCAGTAGATCTTCTGTAAGTTGGCCACCAGAGGGACTGTAGCAAACTGGTTGATGTATGGAAGTGTTCAACATGAGGAAGTAGGCCTACTCTACTGACCCGCACCCGGGGTGCATGTCTGGCCTATAAAAATTAGGTCCGTTTCAGAAGATGGTCAGTGTAGGGAGGTGGTGAACTCTGGATGTTCTACTGTGTTGAGATTTAATAAGGTGCTTCATCTGCATTTATTTTGCAGATACCCTTGATTTCACTTACATGGTTAGATATGAATTTGTTATTTGACTAATCCTTCAGTGAAACAAGAACCTCACAGATCCAAAGCACTAAAAATATGTATCTTTTGGAAACTGATGATATTAGATTCAATTAGATAAAATGCATCGAATAAAAATGGAGACAGTATCTCCGTCTTCAATTAAACCTGATCTTCAATGAAAACCTAATCCTAAACCTAAACCTAATCCTTCAGTGAAACGAGAACCTCACAGATCCAAAGCACTAAAAATATGTATCTTTTGGGAACTGATGATAATTAGATTCAATTAGACAAAATGTATTGAATAAAAATGGAGACAGTATCCATATCTTCCATTAAACCTGATCTTTAGTCTTAGATAACTAAAAGGAGTAAATTAGCCATAGGGATGTAAATATTTCTTAGTAGACTACTTGTGTTCCTCTAACAATCACTACTTTTATTCACTGGTTTTCTTTTTTATTATTTAAATAGATTTAGGGATATGAGTAGAATTTTGTTATATGAAGATGCTGTCGAATGGTGAAGTCTGGGCTTCAGGGGCGCCCATTACCTGAATAGTGTATGTTATACCCCATAGATAATTTTTCATGAGCATGACCTTTTATCCTATAAATGCCTTGCCCTCTTGTATCTCCTCTCCTTACTCTTCTATCCCACTAGGCACAGAGGGTATGTGGACTGCACTGCTACAGATGTTGAGAGTGGTACCAAAAAAAGCATTTGTGGCCTGTAATTCTATACAACCAAGATTTAAAAGATAAGACTATATGACATTGTAAAAGAAAAGATAAGGTAATTCACAATCCTAAAGAAATTGTATCATATAGTTTTGTTTTGTTTTAAGGATATTATCCATAATGGCTAAATGTTTAAGGATATTATCCATAAGAGGTAAAGTCCCTGTGACTTTACTAGGAGGATGGGAACAAGACTTTCATGAAGGGTATAATTAAAGGGGTTAAAACGTTAACCAGAAAGGTTCCTAAGTGAATCATATTTAACATAAGGACGTCTAATATGCAATCTAATCTTTTGTATCTCCCGGGAAATAACTTATCTAGTTCATGACAGATCTGAAATGAATCTCTGGCAGCTTTTCTATATGACAATTATTCATGGCAGGAAATCAGCATGTTTACATTGATACAAGATACTTACAGGTGATAAAAGAAAAAGTGAAGAAGAACGAGGTGGATCAGAGGTTGGCATAGTTAAACATAACCACAAGGCAGAAAGAAATGTGATGTAGGCATCTGGGTACCTAGATGATTGCTACTTACATAGTCACTACCCAATAATGACAACTGAATGAATGGTTTCAGAAAGTGTTGTAAATAAATCATATACCCATGCTACCTTAGCAACATGCCATTTAAATAATTTTTGAATTTGACTTATAATCAGGTGATCTCCCCTCAGAGTATAAGGGTGGGGTATGTGTATATCTGTGGCTAATGAAAGTAGAAGAAATAAGGTCATTAATAAAACCCAATCATATCAAAATGTTTTGACACTGACATACATATAAAGGCACTTCAAAGACAGAAGGAAATACAATACCCCCCCAAATTATTTCTCCTCTAAATAAAGACTTACTAGTCAACATTTCAAAATGAAATACAGGCTAACAGTGGAACAGACACATCCTTTCTACACTGTGACTGAGTTCACTCAACTGCAAGACAAACATTTATATTTATATTACAAAAAGGGAGAGTTTCATTTTTTATTCAGGTTTAGCACATGACACAAATAAATGGAAAAATTCCCACACTCATGAATGTGTAGAATCAACATCTTCAAAATGCCCATACTACCCAGCATGGTTTACTGTTTTAACATATCCCCATCAAAATACCAGTGGAATCTATCCTGGGTCTAGAAAATACAGTTCTAAACTTTCTTTGCAACCCCAAAAGAACCCAAATAGCCAAAGCAATCTTAAGCATAAACAAAACAAACAAACAAACAAAAAATTCTAAAGGCATTTTATTCCCTGACTTCAAATTATACAAGGTTAGAGTAACCAAAAACAACATGATACTGATATAAAAGTATAGCTATAGAACAATGGATCAAAATAGAAAACCCAGAAATAAAACCAGACCACTAAATGTAAAGGGGAAAAGAACCCCTGTTGAATAAATAGTGCTGGCCAAACTGGATAACCACCTGCAGAAGGACGAAATGGGACCTCGGTCTCTTGCCATATACAAAAATTACTTCAAGATGGATAATAGCTATCATAAATATAATTATCTGCTTATATCACGAGCCTTATTAGAATATAATTAAATGGTTGTTTCCATTCCCTAAGTTTTCTATTTCCCTAACTGCTGTAAAGAGATCTAAATATTTAATAAAAAATTATAGGCACCTGGAAAAACATGCCTATAAAGGCCATCTGCAGTTCTCCACTTACTTTGCATATTGACAAATTTTTAAAAATTTGTAAGAATAGCAACATTATCTGGAGACTCATTATTTATGTTATATCTTAATTATTTTACTTTATTAATTTTCTCTGACCAGTCTCTTAAAATGTACTGGGTGGCACCTGTGGTTAAGTGGGTAGGGTGCCAGCCCCATATACCGAGGGTGACGGGTTCAAACCTGGCCCCAGCCAAACTGCAACAAAAAATAGCTGGGCTTTGTGGCTGGTGCCTATAGTCTCAGCTACTCGGGAGGCTGAGGCAAGAGAATCGCCTAAGCCCAGGAGCTGGAGGTTGCTGTGAGCTGTGATTTCACAGCACTCTACTGAGGGTGATAAAGTAAGACTCTATCTCTCTATCTAGGTGGCACCTATGGCTCAGTGAATAGAGCGCCAACCCCATATACTGAGGATGGTGAGTTCAAACCCGGCCCTGGCCAAACTGCAACAAAAAAATAGCAGGGCATTGTGGTAGGCACATGTGGTCCCAGCTACTTGGGAGGCTGAGACAGGAGAATCGCCTAGCCCAAGTGCTAGAGGTTGCTGTGAGCTGTGACGCCATGGCACACTACCAAGGGCAAAAGAATGAGACTGTCACTAAAAAACAAACAACAACAACAAAAGTATCTATTAAACACAGATCTTCATCTATCCCCATTGTATAATAAATACATTTTTGAAATATCTTCTAAATGAAAACATAAATGCATGAATAGACATTTTGTCTTAAATAATACATTATATATATTATGTATTTCTGGATATAAATTGAGTATCAACTATGTAGTTTGGATTTTGTGAACCATCTATACACATTTATAATAGAATTTAGCGGATCAATATATGTGGACTGCCATCAGTTTATTTACTAAGTATTTGAGAATCTTGCTTAACCATTCCAATTGTCACCAGGAAAGAAACACGTCACATATTTAGTTAGGTCCTGAATGAACTTTTTTTTTTCCTTGTTCCAAAGCATAGAACAAGGTTTGTTGAGGAAGAGAAAGAGAAAGAGAGATTTACCGAGTAAGAAAGCTTATAGAGCAGGACACACTCACCACAAACCCTGAATGGGCATCTATGGCCAGGGCAAGTAGGCGAAGAGTCCTGTTTTCTATAATTTCTGATGAAGTCGGCAGTTCTGTCCCAGATGGCCCTGGACCACATAATGCCACATTTGGGAAAGGGCACATAGGAGAGTGTGGATTTTCATTAATATTTATTGTGGCTCATTGGTGTATATCGTGTGGCTGAATTATTCACTCCAGATCGTCAGGGAAGAACCAAACTAGGAACAGACCTGAGAGTATGAGGCTTTGTCAAATTCATTCACAGTGCAGTCTGCTTTTCACTTTTAGTGTTTTCTAAGAAAGTTTCTCCATTAGTTCTAGCAGGGAAAACTAATGTTTAGATTTTTCAAAGTGCTTTAGCTGTAGATGAGGAGTTACAGGTAACGATACTGCTCGTCTGTTCAAAACTCCTGTTTAATGCAGTATCTACTAAAACACCGAGCAGAAAGATCCTGAATTTTTATAAGGTTAGAAATTTTTGACCAGAAAACATGCACTTTTAAATAGGCACTCTGTCAGCACGAAACCTGCTTTTATGACTCTGCGGTGTCTTCTACCCATCCTGTCTTGTTATTTTTTCTGTGGCTCATATTGAAATGCAAGTGAGTCTTTGTATTGGTCCCACATCTGAGGGTTAAAATGATGAACTTTCATCTGTTAATAATAAACACAAATTTATTAACTGCTTACTGACTTATATATCCCTCTGGGAATAGGTTATTCTCTGGTATCAACTCAATGCTTTCTACTTGAATTATTATGAGAGTAGTCTCTGTTTTTCATTATAAAGTGCAAAAAAAAAAAAAGAAGAAGAAGAATATCGTTACAGGTTGACAGTCATTCTCCCATTCCTTTGTAAAATGGAAAACATTTTAAATGCTGATTGGAATTATTTTTTTAACAAATTATGATGGATTATTAATTGCTTATTATTGTTTAATAAATTTTGTGGATTAATTGTTATCTTTTATTTAAAGTACTGAGTTAATATTTGATATTACTCTTCTGTGAGGAATTTTGAAACGCTATGTAATCTCTTTCAATATGTCAATTTTAAAATAGCTGTCAACTGTCTGCCTAGATAGAAACACAGGTAGAAGTAAACAGCTAAAATCAGAAATAATTGACAGTAGCCACAAGAATGAGAATGCACACCCCTCTCCTGGGAATCCCAACCTGGACAGTTTTGTAATGCGGCTGTTTTTTGCTATTTCCATCTTGCTCACTTTTGTCTTGTCAGATGTTAACTATTTATAAAGTCAGTGTCTTCTTTTTAATGACAGAAGAAGTACAAATAGTATCTCTATCTGTCTGTCTGTGTTAATTTATCTATCTACACATAGATATGTATTTAGACAGGGCTAAATTTTATAGTTGCTCAGAAACTGACCATAAAATAACTCCCCTGAAGTTGTTGCATAAAAAATTATTTAGTTGTTACTAATATTTTTCTCCATAGAAAACAATCTTTTTTTTCCTTAAACAACCAATTATTACAAGTAATCTTTTTTTTTTAAAGATACTTTTGTATATTGTTCACTTCACAGGGTGGTACTATTAAGAATATGGACTGTTGGCTGGGCACGTGGCTCACACCTATAATACCAGCACTCTGGGAGGCCAAGGTGGGTGGATTGCTTGAGCTCAAGAGCTTCAGATCAGCCTGAGCAAGAATAAGATCCTGTCTCTAAAAATAGCCTGGCATTGTGGTGGTCACCTGTAGCCCCAGCTACTTGGAAGGTGGAAGCAAGAGGATTGCTTGAGCCTAAGATTCTGAAGTTGCTGTGAGCTATGATAACATAGCACTCTACTGAGAGTAGCAATGTGAGACTATCTCAAAAAAAAAAAATATATATATATATATATTTATGGATCATGTACCAAAATACATTAGGAGTTAATTGTAGTTCAGGACTAATTAGCGAGATGACCCGAGCCAATATACCAATATATGTAAATTCTTTCAGACTCATTCTATTTTTAACTGCAGTAATTCAGAATCTTCAGGTATCATAAACATTAATCAGTCTGAAGATTACCAAATTACAGAGCCCTGCCTGCCTGAGCTACTTACTCCAAAACATGGAATGCAGGATTAAGCAAATTATTTTTTAAATTCCAAGAACCATGCGAATCTAGTTTTTATTCAGGTTATATACTTATTGTAGGTAGAATCATAAACATATTTGTAAAATGACTTGATTGGCTTTGAATTCAGATAAGCCACCTAATAAAACTCTTGTTAGTCTGAATGTGATACAAGTTTTCTTGGTCTATTTTATAATGGCATGTAAATTTTTTTAAAAGGTTGTCATTAGTGGTTTTCATATTTAGAAACTATTAATATTTTCCTCCCACATTTACATAAATATAAGAAATAGGTTTACATTTTATGACCTTGAAATAAATGCATTTTTGAAAATGTATCTTTCTAGATTTTTCACAGGGACATTTTTGCATTTGACCATGCTAAAAAGTTTGACCATTCTAGTTGCTTTCATTTTATATTTGCATAAGTTAATATTAAAAGAATAACTGATGGTTTGCTTAATTAGGGCAGTATCAGACGGCCAGTTGTGACAAAAAACAAATTGATCATCAACTTAACTGCGGGACAACCCACTCCAAAGATTATTCCTGTGCCTTTATCAAAAGATATTTGTCAGGGGCGGTGCCTGTGGCTCAAAGGAGTAGGGCACCGGCCCCATATGCTGGAGATGGAAGGTTCAAACCCAGCCCCCGGTCAGAAACTGCAAAAAAAAAAAAAAGATATTTGCCCAGCTCTATTGTTCAGTAATAAAGATATATAACTCACTTTGCCATAAATTTGTGCACATGAATCCCTAAGTATATATGAGGGTACCAAAGAAAGTCATACACTTTTTAAGAAGGAAAAATTATATTAAAATTATAATACTTAATACATACCAATAACAAAATATGGATACAAGCCATGTTGAGAACTTGTTATAATTGCAGAAGTCAAATGTGACTTGGGTATTACAAATTTAATACAGTTTTTTTTTTGTTAAAATGTCTGTACATTTTTTTGCATCCTCTGTATACATTGGTATAAAAATTCGTGGCTTGGTTAACATCGAGACCCATAGCCATCATTCTAAGAGGCTCAGTGAGGTGACAAGACAGTGGCAGTTTGGACACTGAACAATGATCTGCGTGACATCTAGAACCAGTGTTCTCTTCTTTACAACAGCTTTGTAAGTAGCTCCCCTTGTCCCTTTACATAGGAAAGACAGGTTCACATTTAAAAAATGCTATATTTTTATTTTAAAATATGCTAAAAGATAGGTTAAAACACATCCTTTAAAATAAATAGTCTCAGTAAATAGTATTTGAAGTTTTAAACACCCAACAGCTTAACCAATATTTATTCGACTTTAATTACTTCTATTAAGACTTAGGAACGTCAGTACTGTTCCTAGGTGACACTTTCAATTCATAAAAAGCAAACTGTATTCTGATTTGCAGTGTTGCTTGAGCACATTGGCTTAAGAATATTATTACAATATAATTAAGGAATCCCCTCTGGCAGTAAATTATTCACAGAAAGGAAGCTATCACCCATGTTATCCCTACTTCAAACAGCAAATTTGTTTAATAATGACCGTCATGATGATGCCCAAATGGCGAAGTCTTCTAAAAATCATTTAAAAAATGAAATTAATCATAGTAAAAATGGATGTCCCACTATAAATCGTCTCTTTATGGGTTGATAGTCAGGAAAGACAGCAAGGTACATAGATTAAATATGAGCAATGGGACTGGGAATGCCAAGGTGTGAGTCCTATCTCTATGGGAATTCAGAATGCCGCAGTCGTTCAGTTAAATTGCTGGCGCTTCAGCCTCCCTCTTTATAAAATGGAGATGTTATCAACTCTAGTGATAGAGGGAAAAGGAAATAATAAAAACGTCAATTGTTCGAAAATGATAAACCAATATACTTCGTACACAAATCACTTCCTTGTTTTACTTATGACTTTAACATATAATGAGAATATAAAAGGGTTTAGAAATACCTTGAATAAGTATCTATATTTTTATTTCAATACATTGAGGGAGTACAAAGGTTTTTGGTACATGGATAAACTGTGTAGTGCTGACTTCAGGGCTTTTAGTGCACCTGTCGCCAAAATAATGGACATTGTACCCAACAGGCAGATTTTTATTCCACCCTCCTACTAACTTCTCCCCTTAGTTTCCAATATCCATCACACCACTTTATGACCATGCATATCCCTCATTTCACTCCCACTTACGAGTGAGAGTATGTGGTGTTGATTTCCCCATTCCTGAGATACTTCACTTAGGATAATGGTCTCCAGTTCTCATCCAGCTTGCAACAGAAGACATGTTGCATTCCTTTTTATGGTTGAGTAGTACACACTAACCCGTGCTGGGCATTTAAGTTGATTCCAGATCTTTGCAACTATAAATTGTACAGGGAAAAACATTTAGCTGCTGATGTCTTTTTAAATAAAATTACTTCCTTTCCTGTAGATAATCAGTAGTGGGATTACAAGATCAAAATGGTAGGTCTATTTTAGTTCTTTGAGAAATTCCATACTGTTTTCTGTACGGGTTGTACCAGCTTCCATTCCCATTAACAATGCAGGAGTGTTCTCTTTTCACCGCATCTAGGCCAGGGGGTTAGGTTGTGGGTCTCTCACTGTGGTTTTCTGTACGGATTATACCAGTTTCCATTCCCATTAACAAAGCTTGAGTGTTCTCTTTTCAATGTATCTAGGCCAGTATCTATTATTTTTTGACTTTTTTGTAATTACCATCCTGGTTGGGGTAAGGTGGTCTCTCACTATGGTTTTAATTTTGATTTCTCTGATGATTAGTGATGTTAAGCAGTTTTTCATAGGTTTTTGGTCATTTGTCTATCTTCTTTTGAAACAAAAAATCCATTCATCTTAGGCCAGCACAGTGGCTCACACCTGAAATCCTAGCACTCTGGGAGGCCAAGGCAGGTGGATTGCTTGAGCCCACAGATATGAGACCAGCCTGAGCCAGAGCAAGACCTTGTCTCTAAAAATAGTTTGGCATTATGGTGGGTGCCTGTAGTCCCAGTGACTTGGGTAGCCGAGGCCAGAGAATCACTTAAGCCCAAGAGTTTGAGGTTGCTGTGAACTGTGATGCCACAGCATTCTACCAAGGGTGACAGAGTAAGACTTTGTCTCAAAGAAATTAAAAAAAAAATCTGTTCATATCTTTTGCCCACAGTTTGATGTGTTTTCTTTTTTTATTTGTTTGAATTCTTCATAAACTCTGGATATTTAGTCCTTGATTGGTTGTATATTTTTTGGCCAAAATAATACAATACAGATATAAAAGTAGCATAGATCAATGGAACAGAATAGAGAATCCCAAAATAAAGCAATATAGATACAAACATCTTATTTTTAACAAAGCAGACAAAAAAATCATGCAGAAAGGATGCGCTAGTCAATAAATGATGCTGAGATAATTTCAGAAAAATTAAACTGGATCCCTATTTCTCACCATGTATGAAAAATAATTCAAAATGTTTTAAAGATTTAAATATAAGACCTGAGGCCTAAACAAAAACATAGGAAAAATTCTTCTGGACATTGGAGTAGACAAAAAAATTATTTCTAAGATCCCTAAAGCAATTATAGCAACAACGAAAAATAAATAAATGAAAGTTAATTAAACTAAAAAGTTTCTGCACAGCAAAGGAAATAATCGACAGAATAAATGGTCAAATTAAAGAAACAGAGAAAATGTACACAAACCTTTAACAAGCATCTACAGAAATCCCATTCTGCCTCTTAAAAAATATTTTCCCCCCATGGGATTCATGTCAGAGTGCTGCCGTTGGACCCAGCTCTCCTCGAGGCTGTGAAATGTGGAGTGACATCGCTTGGCTCCTGCACTGTTCCCTTCTCATTGGCCAGTCCTCTCATATGACCTGTATGTCCTTACCAGCTTTGATGTTGGTACCCAGACACCTCCGGCAGCTTTGCTTACTGTCAGGAAGCAGCCAATCTGTTAGGAGTTTGTTTCTCATTTATACGTGCTTCCTAAAATAGTCTGCAGCCTTCTATTTGGGTGTTCCTGTGTCTAGTTGTAGCTAATCAAAATTTCACAAATGTACTGAGTCTAAATTTTTTCCCTGCCATTAATGGCAATGGTGGTGGTAGGTGTGAGGGAGCGGCTGGGGGCCAGTTAGCTCCATTTCTGCAAAGATTCCTCCAGTCCTTTGAGACTGTTCAGCTGCTGGGGTCTTTGGTACTTAGGTACTGGAAACGTACATCGTGTCTCTGTGTCAAATTCATTTGTGTTATTCTTCACCTGCTTTCTTGGAGATTCTGATAATGTGATTCATTTTTGCCACTGATATTCCAAAAGAAGCTGCTGAGCTTCCAATCCAGGAACAAGGGCCACTCTGAGATGAGATTCATTTCGGAGGACAGTGCTTGCCAAGACTTGGATGCTAATTTTATCACTTCCAAAAAGACTTTAGCTACTGGTTCATTTTGTGAGAGTGTGTGGGTGTCTGTGTATGTGTGTTCTGGTAGTTGGCCATGGGTTAAAGTTTTCATGATATTTATGTGTATTCTAAACTACTTCTGTATCCTTTCAAGCATTCTGTGTACAATCCAGATACCCAACGTGGAGATACTTGAAGTACTTTGATTATCCGAAATACCTGTACTTTAAATTCATGTCACTAAAGCAGGCAATGTAGTTTTACTTATCAGTACATTTTTTTTTTTTTTGCACAATTAAGGTAGAAAAATTAGAAAGGTTAACTGAAGAAAAAACATAAACCAAATACATACACGTTAGATCAAGTTTTGAAGTATAATTTTCTGAGACTTCCCTCTTGCATGAATGTATTTTTAATAATAATAATTGAATAGTATCTACAGTTTTGAAACTTATATTGTGATTATATATGTGTCTGTGTGTGATTTGTGTATTTAAAATATTAACCTATTGAGTAAAAAATGTCAATATGAAAGATGGAATACATTTCAGTGCTTGGATATGTCATAGTAGTTTTAGCCAATCTTTTAATGTGGGCCTAGTTACACTATATTTTACTTCTATAAGATCTATTTTTTTCCTATAAATTACCCCATATAAATGCTAAGCACAGGAAAACATTGAAAAATACAGGTAAGCCCCAGAAATACATTAGGGTCCTTGAGCAGATACCAGTGGGTCCATTTATTCCCTTTAATTACATGAAAAATGTATGTGTCTGCCCATAAGTTAATTTACTCCTAAGAATTCCATATATCATGAGATTTCCAAAGATTTTTAAAATGAATCATGTGGCTTTGTGTTTCTAGAGTGGACATTGAATTGGTATAACAATTTTATAAGCATTACTGAGAGAGTATAATGGCATAAGGCTTTTAATGACTATAATAGGGTTTTTTATTGGTTTACTAATAGTGTCATGATAATAAAAAGTCATGTCACACATTCTATTTCTCCAGCTAGCATAAACAAGAACTTGTTGGTATCCCACCTTGGCGATGCCTAACGTGACTTCTGTGCTTTGCTGGACTTAGTTTGAGAATGTCCCCTCTGTTAACATATTGTAATCATAGTGTAACTTGATATAAGTCTAGTATTTTGATTCTGATCCTTAGTAGACTCCGTTACTGGTTCTTCTCACACCAGACAGACTACTCGAACAGCTTATAAATGAATATCTCTACCAGTTCCAGTGGCATTCAGTGTAGTATCTGCAACGTGAGAGGGTGTCACATTGTTCTGCACAGATCACTTAACTATTTCACAGAGAGTTTCACCTCCAGTGTTTCTGTTAATCCTGAACAGAGAAGCAGATGGCAAACTTGTTTTCTTAGGTGACAAACTAACCATTAATGGTATCCAGAACTTGATTTTATTTCCCAACACTCAGTGAAGAAGTCTGTGGGTAAAATTTATAACATCGTCTTCTGCCTCCTGTTTTTCTCTCATTGGTATTCCTTACAGGGCTCATCAGCTCAGCGAGTCAGCAGGCTAATCCTGCTAGATTTCAACTTTTTCTTTTCTCTGTCATCCTTTTGCTACCAGAAAACAACTCTTATATTGTAGGGTTTTTTTTTTTTTCTTTTCAGTTATTTATTTTTTTACAATTCTTATCATCACTGTGCCTCCTATCATCAGACAAGGAAGAGGAAGAGGCAGTAACAGGAGAGGAAAAGCAACTACAGCACAGACAACTGAGAAAGGGTAGAGTAGAAGAATGGATTCAGCCTCACTGCCAACAGATACCAAGTATAAAGAAGAGGTTGATCAAGGGGAGGAAAAAAAAGTCTAAAATTAGTCTGACTTTTAAAATGTTATTAGTTGTTAAGTTGGAAATAAATAATAACATCAAAAATTAAATTTGATGGGACAGATATATTCTTTTTCATCAGAGAATTAAATGTCTTATTTTCCAAAGTGAGATGTTCAGTGACTTATTTTTTTTTTTTCAATTAGTAGGACATTGAAATTGGACATTTCAATGTGTAGGACATGGACACTGGTGGTAAGGAAAAGTGCCCCTTGTCAAAAAAATGTACAAATTTTCATAATTTACAAACATTAGCTCAACAAAAAAAGTCTTTTTGCCCTCCTGGGGTATAAATAACCACAATGGGTTTCTGTACAGGAAATATTAGAAAGTAATATTTTATATGCATATTTTAAAAGTCACTACTAAAATGCTGATTTTCATAATGACTTTTGCAATGACTGTTAATTATTAAGACATGAATATGCAACCTTGATTAGTTGCATTTTAGAAATTATGATGACAACTTATTATATCATTAATTAATTTCAAAATAGTAATTATGTCCTTTGAAACACCATAGTTTTTGACCCAAGTCCCGTCATCCTTAGATAAGGATCAATAGGTCTGAGGTAATGTAATACAAACCAATTTAATTTTTTTCTTGCCTGCTATTTCAGTCAACACTGCATGCTTGGCTGGTCCCATTGAGCTTACTGTCTTGACAGGCAGGCCCATCATCTTTGGTTAAGTTGTTCCTGTCCATCACTGCTCAGAGTGTGACTTCAGTCCTGCCACTTCACTCCTTGTTCTTTGCTACCACGGTCTGTCAATCCAAACTACCTAAAAACCTGCCTTTACTTATTTCTATGTTTACTTATTTTTTTGGTTTTTCTTCACTCAATTTAATCTAAATATAATTTGGGCATGACCTTATGCATGTGTTACAGGATCCTTGGTATAGATCTGTGCAGTGTTACTCCCACTGATGCTTTAGAGCTCTGACGTGTCATTGTATTCGTAGATAATGATGCCAGAGTCTAACGATATTGCTCCATAACACTAGATTCTTTGCCTGAACCCCAAGAGCTTGAGCTTTGTATTTAAAACTTGTTTGACATGTAATTTAAAGTTTCTTTCTTTTCTTTTCTTTTTGTATTAAATCATAGCAATGTACATTAATACTATCATGGGGTGCAGCGTACTATTTCTATATACAATTTGAAATACTTTCATCCAACTGGTTAACATAGCCTTCATGTCTTTTTCTTAGTTATTATGGAAAGACATTTATATTCTACATTTAGAGAGATTCACATGTACCCTTATAGTTAGCTATCACCATAGGTGTGATCCCACCAATCACCCTCCCTCCACCCGCCCTCCTCTCTCTCTCCCCTAATGTACACTCCTCTCTCTCTCCCCTAATGTACACCATGGAATACTGTGAATCCCTTAAGAAAGATGGAGACTATACGTCCTTCATATTTACATAGATGGAGCTGGAAAATATTCTTCTTAGCAAAGTATCTCAAGAATTGAAGAAAAAGTATCCAATGTACTCAGGCCTACTATGAAACTAATTTATAGCTTTTGTAGGAAAGCTATAACCCAATTTTAAAGTTTCTTTTTTAAAAAATTAATTATATTGCATTATTATTCTTCTGGGTTTTCTTTATTTCAAATGTTTTGACTACGTGAATTGCTTTTGTATAGTATGAGGCAAAGTTATAAATGTTCCTCTACCCAGATAGTGTACAGTGTACTCGTTAAGTATAAATTTACATGTGCCCCCCTCCTTTCTCCCTCCCGTCTGATTGATCCATTGAGTTTTACTTCCATGTGTACACTAGTGTTGATTGATTAGATCCAATTAAGAGTGCTTATGGTGTTTGTTTTTTTCTTCTTGTGAAACTTCATTTAAGAGAATGGTCTCCAAGTCTACCCAGGTTTTTGCAAAAAGGTATTAGTTTAACATTTTCTTTTCATGGCTGAGTAGTACTCCATGGTGTATATATACTGTATTTTATTATCCTCTTATGAATTGATAGGCATTTGAATTGATTCCACTTCTTTGTGATTGTGAATTTTGCTGCAGTAAACATTTAAGTCCAAGTGTCTTCTTGATTAAATGTCTTTTTTCCCCTTTAAGTAGATACAAAGTAGTGGGATTGATAGATCAAATGGTAGGTCTGCTTTAAGTTCTTTGAGGAATAGCCCTACCATTTTCCACAGAGATTGTACTAGTTTTCAACCCTACCAACAGTGTATAAGGGTTCCTTTCTCTCCCCATCCTACCAGCACCTGTTGTTTGGGAGAAATTTTGATAAAAGCTACTCTCACAGGAGTTAGGTGATACCTCATTTTGGTTTTGATATGTATTTCACTGATTTTTTCATGTTTGTTGGCCATTAGTTTATCTTCTTTCACTAAGCTCCTATTCATGTCTTTTGCCCACTTTCTAATGGATTTGTTTATTTCTTGCTGATGTAAGTGAGTTCCTGTAGATTTAGGGTATTTGCTCTGTATCAGATGTATAGCATGCAAATATTTTGTCCCATTATGTGGTTGTTTTTTTCTCTGTTGGTAGTTTCCCTAAAGAAGCTTTTAAAAACTAATCAAGTCCCATTTATTTATTAATTTTTGTCATTTCTATGATTGCCTTTGGGGTGTTCTTCATACATTCTTTGCCTGGGCCAATATCTAGAGGAATTTTTCCAACACTTGCTTCTAGAATGCTTATTGTTTCATGCCACAGGTGCAAGTCTGTTATCCAACTTGAATTAATTTTTGTGAGTGTAGGAAGTGTGGATCCTGTTTCAGGCTTCTACATGTGGCTCTCCAAATTTCACAACACCACTTACTGAACAGAGATTCTTTTCCCCAGTGTATATTATGTCAAAGATCAGAATATCAATATGAGGATGGGTTTTTTTATATATTTTTTATAATATGAGGACGGTTTTAAAGCTTCTTTCAAGATGATAGTTATTAGCCTCTATAACACATGCTATATTTGTGAAAACTCAATGCCTCTCTGTTAAATTTCCTCTCCTCTGTGAAATCCTAGTCTTTTTTGTCTTTGCCTACAAATGTAACCTAAATCAACCTAAGTTGCTTATCCAACAAAAATAAATTAGATTTAAATTAGATTAACATCAATCCACCACATGTCTGAATATCTTTACTGAAAGCCTAGCCACTGTCCATCTGTCTGCATTTTGATTTTCAAATTGCAACTCTGCAAGATTGTCAATAATTATATCCACAAAGGGGGGTAATATTATCAAGCAATATTTTTCAGATAAAAATTAGTATCATTCTTTTTCCAACTTTTCTTAATAAATAAGAACACATTATGTAATATTCTGTTATACATTGAACAAAGATATTTGGGTATTGACTTTTAAATGTACCGTGGGACTATCTCATAATATCCGAATTGATAAAATCATAAAGAAGAAAAAGCAAACACTTTCTACTTTCCTTCATTTTCTCCTCATGAGTTTTCTTCTTGGTTCATTTGGCAATCCTTTCCGACTATGAAGTTCTAGTTGTCATCTATAAAAATAATGAATATACATACACACAATCAGGTCAAACATAAAATCTTGTACCTGCTACAATTTTTAAGAATAATATTTTAATAAGCATTTTCATTATATATGGCCTACCCGATTCATTGAATAAAAAGTTAGCATTTTACTTAATTAAATGTGTAGAATCAGGGTTTACTATTTTCTATGCATTATTTACCTGTTACCAAATGATAATTTAAACTGAGTTAACTTATGTAAGTAGCTCAATTAATTTCAACTGATCAATTGAGCACTTGTAATATATAAGTAATTACATATGATCAATACACTCATATGATACAAAAAATAATAGGCCCACCTTTCCTCTCAAGAAATTTGCAGTCTCAAACTGTATGCACAGTCACTCATCCATTTATTAAAACTTTTAATTAGCTACTAGTTCACAAAGTTTTAAGGATTAGCTAGATTAACTATAAGGCGATGCAGAGATTCAACATAATCACATGCAAATGAAAATACAAAGGGAAGCAAGAAACAAATTTAGGGATAAGCAATCAGTCTTAAGATTGGTTGAAAGTGGGAAATAAAGAGTGAAGGGTGGTTGGGGAATACCTTAAATGCTGGGCTAAGAAATTATATTGATATCATTATGAGTAAGGAGGGAGAGATTATGTGTAAGAATCATAGGCACTGGGTAAAACAGAAATTAAAAATTTAAAACTAAAGGAGTAATCCTTGTAAAAACAGGATTAGAAATGTGAATAAGACATATAGGAATAAAGAAAAATAGACCTTAGTCTCAGGTTGGCATAAATCCAGGTATAATAACCTTTCCATCATTACCAAGAGATTATCATTCTTTTAACCTGGAAGTGCCTCCACCCAATGGTTCAGTCCAGAGGAGGGACACTGTCTCATTTGATTCATTCACACTGTTATAACAGAATACCAGGGACAGGATTGTGTATAAAGAACAGGAATTTGTTTTTCACAGAGCTGGAAACTGAGAGGTCCAAATCATGGCAATGGCAGATTTGGTGTCAGCTGGGGGCCCACTTTCTTGTACATGGCACATTCCATCTTCCCTCCCACCAGGTGTCCTCACACAGTGGAGGAATAATGTACCTCTCTGGGCTGTCTTCATAGGACATGCATCCTATTCACAAGGGCTCCACCCTCATGATCACATCACTTCCCAATGTGGTGATGGGGGATAGGATTTTATCATATGACTTTGGATGGATGCAAGCATTCAGGCCATAGCCCTGTCATTTACTGAGTGCTTGCTATGTGTCAGGCGCCATACTAACTTCACTCCCTATTTTGCTATTACTGGAATGTAAGGGCCAGGCCATAGTCTGGTTACTGCTGAATTTTGTCATCAATGAGTGCTTATTAGCATTATAGATATCCAATTAATGCATGTTAAATATGAAACAGTTCAGTCCATTCTAATACCTTCTAAACTGTAACTATTAATACCAGCTTACAGATGACAAAGCTGAAGCTGATCACTCAAGGAAATAGAGCTAGCAGGTCCCAGACTAATGATTTGATTCAAATATACTTGCTTTTTCAAGTATAAAATGTCTCCATACACACCCACACAAACACACACATGTACATATCCATGTACAAACATATATATGTACAGAGACGTATACACATATACATACATATACACACATACATACAATTTGTATGTATATGTACTAGGTATGTCCAGAAAGGATCTAAGCCATACATGCCCCTATTTTTCATATTACCTGGCCAGTGCTTTCTGGGTAGCCCCTGTGTATGTGTGTTTGTGTTTGTTTGTGTGTTCCAGCATTTATTTAATTTTTCCATTCAATTCTCAGTACTATAATTTTCTCAAAAAAAATACATTTCTGAGTTGAAGCTTTAAATAGCGAGCAGAACTTAAATGAAAACTAAAGTTCTTTTTTCTTCTAATTTAATTAGCATTCATGGCCTTGGTTGAATAGTCCAAACAACTTCCTACATCTAAAATAAATGAAGCCTAGGATTCACAATTTCAGGAAACCCAAAATCACCTCCATGCCATCACGGAAGGTCCACAGTGGGCATTGTCATTTTATCCTTTCTGCTTCAGAAGTTTTCAAGCTTAAAGAAAGCTGTAATAGTTATCTCAGCCAAATGTCAGGAACCATACTAGGGGCACCTGGGTGAGACTGTGCAGAGCGTTACTCCGTTAGGACCATGGTCGTCTCTGTAGCCTGTAATCTTAGTGCCAGACTAGACTACATGTGATAAACCACCTTCTCCAGCATAACAACTTTCAGGTTGTACCCTTTACGGTGTGGTTTTCTGGGCATGAGCTTCCGCTGTGGTTGTTAGAAAGTGAAACCTCCTAATAGGAAAAAAAAAAAAAGAAGAAAAGATGCCTAACCCCCGAGCCTCTTGTTAATATCATCGGCAACTGAAGCCAAGTCCACAATCTCCACCTCAGGAGCATTGACTTCAAAAATGTTGAAATCCACATGGGGCAGACGGATTCCAATTCAGAGTACAGCACAGTGGCTGTTTCAAAGCTTTCATGAGTACTACACCTCATACTAATAAGTAGTGATTCTAGTGGTAATACTACTAAAAGCTACAAATAATAATAATCACCATCATATGCCTCAAATAACTTGTGGGGCAAAAATAAGCAATAATAGCAATACATACTTATGCAGCACCGAACATGGACGTTAGCCACAATTGCTTCTATCTTTTAGAAATATGTCCAAGAAGGATCTGAAACTCTCTTTATACATGAAGCAAATCCATCTGAAACTAGTTTTCTGTATCATTCAAGTAAGATACCTAGTAAATGGAGCTGGGAAACTCAAGGGCAGCTCTTTCCACGTCAGTACTTTAATTTTTTTAACTCTTTTCCAGTAACCTCTAGGTGATTTGAAGTATACATACACAATTTTGTAGTAACATTTCAAAGCATCATTAAGATATAAAACTTGCCAGCTTTAAGGATTTTGACTTTTCTACTGACCTTTTCTAGCAGATTGTACTATACATAAATAGACTTCTTTAAAAAAATCACATCATGTGCAATTGACCTCTGAGCAACTTTCGACTATCAAGCAACATCAAGCAACTCACTCTGTAATGAGTCCCCATTTCCATGGGGTGCACCACCTCTAAGATGGAAATTTCTTATGCAATATATTTCCAATAAATTTTGAAATATTATTTGCATGTTACTACAGTATGAAATCCATTATATAGTCCCGTGGGTGCATTCATAATTTTTTGGATGGAAATTGGTATGTTTATAACATTTTTAAAGGTGATTTAGTTTATATTTTTCTCTCCCTATATGTGGAGCCAATGAAGGGACCTGTTTATTTAAAATTTAGAAAACAAGCAACCAGTTAGGGAAATAGAGTTGACAGTAATCTGGGGAGAAATGATCCTAGGAATTATGTGAAGGATTCTATAACGAAATTGTGGGGTATGTTTATGTAATTAATGCTAAAGATGTGAATGATATGCTTTTGAAAGTGGAATAAAGGGGATTTCATGAACTAAAGACAGTTAAAATTGATGTTAATACAAAGCAAATTTCTAGAATGGCACTTTTTTTTTTTTTTTTTTTTGAGATGGAGCCTCAAGCTGTCCCCCTGGGTAGAGTGCCATGGCATCACGCTCACAGCAACCTCCAACTCCTGGGCTCAAGCGAGTCTCCTGCCTTAGCCTCCCAAGTAGCTGGGACTACAGGTGCCCGCCACAACGCCCAGCCATTTTTTTATTGCAGCCATCATTGTTGTTTGGCGGGTCCGGGCTGGGGATTTGAACCCGCCACCTTAGGTGTATGTGGCTGGTGCCTTAGCCGCCGAGCCTAGAATGGCACTTTTTAAAGGATGTATTGGAATTTAGGATATAATGCAACAATCACTGAAGCCAGCCTTGGTCT
>CAUYTI010034869.1:0-12190 GCA_963575145.1 Galago senegalensis | reverse complement strand
ATAAGTGATAGCACCACAGGAAAGTGACTTTACCTCTTGGAAAATTATTTTCTTCATCTGCATTATTAAAAGATGGTTGAGAGGGGGACAAGCCAAGCTGAGACAGAAAAGGAGGCTAAATATGTCAGTTTTCCTTATAGACCCAACATTAACCCACCAAGACATCTACAGGAGCCTTTTAAGGTCACAGTAGTTTTCTACAATGAAGTCTAATGAGTTCTCCGGAAAGAAATCCCCTATTTGCCCTAAGAGAGCCAGGACGAATCTAAGCACCTGTACTAGCTGCAAGAAAGTACAGGGCTGTTGGACATCCCTCAGCCGCGTCCCTCCTGTGAGTGGATGTTCCCTGCGCGCCCTGAACATTGGGCACCAATCCCTCCACACCCTTCCCAAGCCCAGGAAGGTGTCTATGCCGTACGCAGAGGCGAGGCACGAGCCTCCAATCCTCCCCGGCCTCCTGCTGTATCCCTGTCATCAGCAACATGTGAATGAACCAAATTACTTCCAGGGCTGAAGGCGTGGGCCACACAGCCAGGCTCTGCGTCAAAGGAGCCCGGCGTCATGTTCTCCACCCCCTTAGGAGAAGGCTGATGCTGCCGTAAGGCTGTGAGGGAGGAAGCTGGCCTGGAAATGCCATGTAGGGAAGAAACTGTTCCATTTCAGTGTTAGGATTCTAAAATAGCTGCTAATAAAAAGCCTTCGTACTGTGACACTTCAATACCGACACCCACAAGGATACCTTGACAAGCTGTTTGACTCTTCACGGGCCTTTTCTTGCTTTTCCTGCGCAGGAACCCCACACAGATATACACGTACACAATGGTGCAGTGACAGACAAGGCCAGCAGGGGTCTGCCTAGACCGCCGGGCAGGCTGGGGGTGCCTGGCTCATCGCGGGAGGCTCTGCTGATCTGACGTTGGCTTGCCAAGGAGCATGGGGCCTCATCTTACATCTGCTGCTGACTCTGTCTCTCTCTCCACCCTCATGATATCCTAGAGAATGAGCCCAGCCCACCCCCCAGGATGAGTGAGCAGGTCCTCAAATAATACATCATTTACCAGTGATCACAAGAAATCAATCCTGGGCTCATTCGGAAATGCCATCGTTTAAAGAATGTAGGCTCTGGTGTCAAAGTATATAGAGTATGTTTATAGTCTAGTGATTAAAATTCGAAGAAGCTTTCCTAGTAGAAGTACTAAAAATCAATTACTTTTGGTAATATCAATAAAGAGTCTTGTTTGAGATCATTTTTAACGGCACCTATTCTTTTTCTGAAGTTTGATAGGCGCTAAGACCTGTTATAAAGTTACCATTTGAATCTTAGCATAGATAAGACCAGGTTACGTCCCTGGCTACTCTCTGTAAATGTTCCTGAACAGGACCCTGATAACACTTAGCTACACACCAGACTCACCCAACAAGCTTGTTAAAAATATAAATTCCTAATTCTCACCTCCCTCCCACCCCCACCCCAGCCCAGAGATGCTGAATCAGCATATCTAAGACAAGGCCCAGGACTCAAGATTTAGAAAAAAATACTCTGAGGTTCCAATGTACGTGGATTGGGACCCTACACAGTGGGGAAGTCAAGAGTCCCCGGGTAGATAATACTGCCATGGCTCCATTAGCATAAGAAGAATTTGAGAAGTTTTCTCACAGTCGGATATCACAAGCTACATTATGTCTAATAACTCTCTTAGTGGAGTCCAGTGTAGGATTTGTTTTATCTGGTAAGTAGAATTCCTCTAGCTATACACCTGTTCTAAGTTCTTACGGATACCAGTGGAATGATTGACAGGAGACACTGCTGCTACTCGGCAGAGGGACGAACTATAGTGTTTTTAAGGTGTTCACGGGCATCCAGTATTAAGTTAGATGTTGTAACAATATCTTTTACATGGACAAACTAAGCAGAAATTTGAAATACCTACCAGAGGACTTACATGGAAAGTCCATCAAATCATTAGACGTAGGAGTGATTTCTATCCTGAAAAGCCACAATGTTGGATAAAATGTTTACTTTGAAAAATTTGCATAAAGAATATTATGGGGCTTGCAGCATTCCTTTTAGGTAGTGGTTATGATCAGTAAGAAGCTAGGAAGTGCTGAGCACTCTGTGAGGCATGCGGAGTGCAAAGTTAGAGCCTGTACGTCCTGCCCCAGAAGCACTTTTAAGTAGACCATCTAGTCATGTTTACAACTTCAGTCATATGCCAAGGTCTTTAAGGTTAACAACCCCTTACCTGCTATGCATGCTCTCAGGCCCAAGTTGAATCCTATTTCTTTTAGAGAATCTTCCAGATTTCATCCCACATCTCCCCCTAAATCAATGTATCTCTACTTTCCGCAACATGTATTACACCGCCTTATATATCAGAGTGATTCACTGATATCTCTTCTCCCTAGGAGCTGGGTAATATTTTTAAGGGAACAAATATGTCTTACTTAGGATTTACATACTGATGTGACATAGGTAAAAACTACATATGCAATGCCATCTTAGAGTAAGACAGCCATTTCATCCATGCAAGGTGTTCAAGACCTGACCATAAGCAAAGACTGTGGGAGAAGGTGCATTCTGCCCACACATCTTTTTCCAAAGCCTTCTTGAACCAATTCATTTTGAGCCTGAGGAATCTCTCAGAGGTAAGTAGGCTAAGATAATTTCCTCTTGCTCAATACTCAGTAGAGATGGAGAAAATTTACTCTCCTATATAAATGATAATCTCGTGTAGGCAGGAAAACTTTAATTGTAGAAAAAGTATTATGTAAATGTGCATTATTTAATTAAAAAGGAAAAAATAAAACCTTCACAGGAAGTAGTGCTTTAAAGAGATGAAAAAAGGTATTTTCTTTCCTGTACCTTGTAAGTGGTTTGCTGAGAGATTTTTGGTTTTTTGGTTTTGGTTTTGTTTTTCTGAGACAGAGTTTCACTATGTAACCCTCGGTAGAGTGCTATAGAGTCACAGCTCACTGTAACCTCAAACTCTTGGACTTAAGTGATCCTCTTGCCTCAGCCTCCTGAGCAACTGGAACTACAGGCACCCACCACAATGTCTACCTGTTTTTTGGTTACAGTTGTGATTATTCTTTAGCAGGCCTGGGCATGGCTCGAACCTGCCAGCCTTGGTGTATGTGGCTGGTGCCCTACTCACTGAGCTACAGGCACTGAGCCCATTGATAGATTTTTGAAATGATCTATGCATCATGGAGAAATAGCAACTACCTTCTGCTTTTAGGCAAGATGGATTATCAGAGAAGAGATTTACTCTCTTGCCTGAAACAATTAGAAAATAGTTTAATATACAAAACAACTGTTTTCATAACACTAGATAACAAGAAATGAAGGATGTGGTCCGAGAGATGAGAAAAGAGGGTAGTGAGTCTAGTGATTACCCAACCATAAGATTGAGGGAGACAGAAAGGATCCAGGTGGAGCCCAGAAAGCCCCCTAAGTTGAGGAAATGGAGCTGAGAGTCTGGGGAGATCAAGGTGCCTAGACTGAATGCTCATCTTCCCTGATCATCAGAGAAATGAAAATTAAAACCACCTTGAGATATCACCTATACCCAGGGAGAATGACCCACATCACAAAGTCTCAAAGCTGCAGATGCTGGCTTGGATGTGGAGAGAAGGGAACACTTTTACACTGCTGGTGGGACTGCAAACTAATACAGCCTTTTAGGAAGGAAGTACGGAGGATCCTCAAAGAACTCAAATTAGACCTCTCGTTTTGATCCTGCAATCCCATTACTAGACATCTCCCCAGAAGAAAAAACATCATTTCATCATAAGGACTTTGCACTAGACTGTTTACCGCAGCTCAATTTATAATGGCCAAAATGTGGAAAGAACCTAAATGCCCACCAACCCAGGAATGGATTAACAAGCTGAGGTATATGTATACCTGGGAATACTATTTAGCTACTAAAAAAGATGGAGACTTTACATCTTTTTTATTAACCTGGATGGAGGTAGAAAACATTCTTCTTAGTGAAGTATCACAAGAATAGAGAAGCAAGAATCCAATGTACTCAATACTAATATGAAGGTAGTAGATGATCTAATGGGGGGGGAGGGTAGAGGAAGAAAGGAATGGGTAGAGGGAAGGTTGGAGGGGGATGGGGGTTATGGTATATGGCACACCTTTTGGGGGTAGGACACAATTATAAGAAGGACTTTACCTAACAAATGCAATCAGTGTAACCTAATTCTTTGTACCCTCGATGAATCCCAAACAATAAAAAATAAAGATGCCTAGACTGAAAGAAAGAGAAGAGAAAGCTGCACTCAGAAAGGGCGCAGGAGAGCTGCGGAGTATCGTGCTGAGTACTGATCAGGACATTCATGTGAGGATACTATCCATGGCTGGGGAAGGAACTACCCAATGGATCAGAGAAAAGAGTGCCTAGTGCTCTCAGAGGGCCAGGAATAGTGCTGGTGCCCATGAGGCAGAGTGAAGACCTCATGCTTCATGGAGCACTGGGTAGAGTACTGTAGAAGCTGCCTCATTAATGGGGATTATGCCCTAAAGTAAGCATTGTTCTTGCCCTGCCTTATGTAAATGCCTTTTAGAACAAAGATCAAAAATATTTATAGGAATGCAAAAACATTCAGCATCAGGCAAGGTAAAATTCCCCAGGCATGCAAAGGAGCAGAAAATGGAATCTCCAATGAGGAGGAAACTCAATCAACTGAAATTGATCCAGAACTGACATAAACGTTAGAATTACAGACAAGTGCATTGAAATATTTATTATAATTATATTCCATATGCTTAAAAAGTTAACTAGAAACATGTAAAACATGAGAGGAGACCCATTTTTATTTTCCAGGCAGGAAAACTATAAAGTATGAAATGAAAGAAACATACTGGATGGGAATAACGAAGAATTAGACATTGCAGGAGAAAAGATTATTGAACTTGATGACATAGCAATAGAAACTACCCCAGATGAAACACACAGAAAAAAACTGAGCCCAAAAACATAAAAAAGCACTCAGTGAACCCTGAGGCAGTGTCAAGTGGCTTAATATAAGTGAAATTGGAGTCCCCAGGGAGTTGCTGGGAAAAACAGAAGAAATAGTTGACCAAATAATGGCCCCCAAAGTGCTAAACTGATGAAAACTATAAGCCCACAAATTCCAAAAATCCCATGAACTCAAGCACGAGAAATATGAATAAAACTATACCAAGGCCCATCATTATCAAATTTCCCAAGACCAGCAATAAAGAGAAAATCTTAAAAGCAGCCAGAGAAAAAAAGGAAGTCTGACATGACATACGGAGGAACAAAGATCTCCCACAGAGAAATTCCAGGACTTTTATTTTTTTAGCAATGATTATGTGTCACTTCAATTTATTGTTCTCAACCTTTAAAGGCAGGAACTCATTGCAAATGGAGAAATGGAGGTTATCATGGTGCATGAGGTCAGTGTGACAGATCATTTTGTTGCTTGCCCCAAAGCTCCCTCCTTCCTTTTTTCCTGCAGTTGAGTCATAGTTTTGTCCAGGTCTTTGGTAACAGGCCACTGATCTCTGGCAAGGCAGCTTAGCCCTTCATCTTGCCCCACCTCTAGCCAAGGAGGTGGAAGAAGTCCTTACAGAGGAGATGTTCTGGGAAAGATTTATATCCTGATAGAAAGAGGTGTGTGAGAGAAATAATCTGTATCCTGCAGCCACCCCGGCTCCCTCCTACAACTGCAGTTTTGATGTTTGGAGTTGCTGCAGCTATCTTGCAGCCAAGAGGGAAGGCAAAGCAATCTCGAGTGCCAATCCACAGCTCCGACACCGGAAAGCCTCTGACCCAACCAGAAAGTGCCCACCTCTGAACTCCCTGTCCCGTGAGCAAAACAACTCCCTGCAGGCTTAGCTACTTTTTGTAGCACACTGCTACCTTGGGCTAAGCATATTCCTAACTGATATTAAACTCATAAGTTTAATAAAGGAAAATCAGAGATCGGAACCTTTATCTTCAGGCTCCAAATGTGATGCTCCTTCCTCCATAACTCAACTCTTTGTTGCCAGCTTCCTCTTTAAAGTAGCTCTGGTCTGAGTGATGCAAATGCTAGTAATGTCATGAGCATGAGAAAGACGAGGCCTGACTACTTCAAAAATAATGGAGGGGATTCCTAATTTTCTTTACAGAGGTCCTTTACCTGTTTTATTAGATATATTCCCAGGTATTACATTTTCTTTGAAGCTACTGTGAAGGGAATTGTGTCCTTGATTAGCTTCTTGTCTTGGCTGTTAGTGGCATACAGAAAGGCTACTGGTTTTTGGACATTTAAATATTTTATATCCTGAGACCTTACTATATTTTTTGATTATGTCCAGGAGTCCTGTGGTTACGTCTTTGGGGTTCTGTAAGTATAAGATCAAGCTGCAGATGCTGGAGTGGATGTGGAGAGAAGGGAACACTTTTACACTGCTGGTGGGACTGCAAACTAATATAGCCTTTTGGGAAGAAAGTATGGAGACTCCTCAAAGATCTCAAACTAGACCTTCCATTTGATCCTGCAATCCCATTACTGGGCATCTACCCAGAAGAAAAAAAAATCATTTTATCATAAGGACATCTGCACTAGACTATTAATCACAGCTCAATTTACAATGGCCAAAATGTGGACACAACCTAAATGCCCAACAACCCAGAAATGGTTTAACAAGCTGTGGTATATGTATACCATGGAATATTATCCAGCCACTAAAAAAGATGGAGACTATACATCTTTTATACTAACTTGGATGGAAGTGGAATGCATTCTTCTTAGTAAAGCATCACAAGAATGGAGAAGCAAGAATCCAATGTACTCAGTTTTGATATGAGGACAATTGCTGACCTAGACAATTGCTGACCATGTTGGGCAGTGGGGGGATGGGGGAGAGGAGAGAGGGAAGAAAGGAGGGTAAGGGGTCACAGGATTTGGTACACCTCTTGGGGAGGAACACATTTATAAGAGGGACCTTGCCTGACAAATGCAATTAGTGTAACCTGGTTGTTGTACCTTCAATGAATCCCTAATAATCAAATAAATAAATAAATAAATAATGGAGGGGAGACCTTTCAGAACTTTGAGATATCAGAGTCCTTCTGGCCCATCCAAGCCAATGGGCAGTGCCTACTTTTGCCTACCTTCATTCTCAATGCATGTAAAGCATACTTATTTTCTGTCTGTAGCGTATATATAAAGCATAAGGGGCTAGAGATTTAAAGAACAGGAGACTCAGAACACCAAAAACAACAGCAACCAAAACAAACACAAATAACCCAAAGGGGATTCATCCACCTACGACGTCTACTGCTAACATTCTTCATTAGCTAGGAGATGGACAGAACAGGGGACCTGGACAACACGTCTCCCGACCAGCTCTTCCATGCTGGCTTTTTCAATTTTCTACAGCCCTTGTTAAAAGGTCACTGAGCATAGACAGGCATAATAGATCAAAGGCTCTGAGGAGTTGTGCAACAAGGAAAAAGATTGCTTACTTTATGGCTACAGATTTCTTTTAGTGAAACACACCCACTGAGGGCTCATGTATGCAGTTTGAGAGACCCGGCTCTAGGCAGATTAAACACAGACCCCATGTTGAGATAATGGGGTCTGTTGGGCAGATCCATGTCATAGATCATCTGACATTTCAGAATGCAGTTACATATTTAACTTTCTGATATAAAAACTCTCACAGCCAAAAGGATCAAGTCCAAAGTCCTTGGTATGGCAAACACGTCCCTACAAAATCTGATAATTGCCTACGGAGCATACTTTGTCAGCCTTAGAAGTGTGGCAATGGCCTGGCCACACACTGTGATGTGTGTACTGCCATCTCTCTCTCTCTTACTTTCTAAGCTTCTCTCCCTGTTGTGACTCAACAGAACAATCTAAGGTCTATATCTGAAAACCCAGATCAAATATCTTGTTTCTGTGAACTCTACTCTGTCTTCCCAAGGTAGGTGGGAGGCTTTCTCTTCAGGGTTCCTGGTCTGTATCTCTGTTACAGCATTTATCACATTGCATTGAAATGTCTAAAAACCCCTCCAAGTAGAGCCATGTGTCTTTTATAATGACTATATAGCTTCCGGCCCTTAGTAGTTGTTTTCTAAATACGTGCCAAGTGAATGAATGAATGAATGAGAGGACTCTTACACCACTCTGTTGCAACTTCGAAGCATATGTAAAATGTTCTTAGGAACACTTGAATACAAATTAAGCCAATTTAGAATCTTGTAACAATTTATGCAAATCTAGTTTAATATAAAATTAGTCTGAACTCACTGTTCTGATTTCTCCCTGGCAGACAGGTTCCTCTGAACTGTGCTCCCTCTAAGTGTTGTAAGAGGCATGAATTGAAGATGATTTCATAAAATAAACAACCTCTTCTGTTTCCGAGGCCACTTTTAATCAAAAGAGAGCAAACAGAAAGGTCTGTAACTGTTCATGTCAAAGTTAAGAGTCATCGTGTAAGTATTATGCTGACTGGAAAAATAAGGAGATGAAGCAACATACAAATGAGAGTTAATGACACAGAGGACATCCCTCTTTCAGAAAGGGACTGGGTTGCCCTTCCCATGAACACTGTGGCTTGTTTCAAGGGTTCTAACATAGTTTACCTGAGGACGTCTTCCTGTTATAGTAAAAAGTAGAAATAAGTTTTAGCCCTGGGTGCTTTACTACAAAGACTTTTGGAAGGGATAGGATGTCCCTATGTTCCCAGCTTTACTACCTGAAGTCAGTGCCTCTAACCTCAGAGCTAGACCAGATACGATTCTGAACATCTTTTGTATTCACCTACGGGGCTAAAAGGACACACTCCAAAAGGCTTTTCCTGATAGGACTCCTATTCAACATTAATTTACTGACAGTGTATTAATAGTATGTGCCATGCACTGTACCAGTTCACAAAGCTACAAAGCTGCAGAAGACTTGCCCTCTCTCTGCTCTCATATCAGTAAGAGAGACATCAAGATGGACCAGTTTCCTTGATGCAAGGTACTCTACCCTGTGATCCCTATTTGTACAAAGGGCTGAGCAATTACTCTTCCCAGAGGAAGTCAGGGAGGAGATGACACTGAAATTCCCTCTTTTGCTGCTCCTTGTAGAGGAAATGGCATTGGCACATGACACTAGAAACATCCGTGGAGCAACTCAGTCTACCTGTTTATCCATCTACCTGTCTAGAAATGTTTACATTACGTGAAAATACTCTTTGAAAATTAACCCATTCATTGTAAAGAGCAGGGTGTGATGGTAAACTCTTGATGATTTCTTACCTACTTATCTAGTTCTTTGATTATCTCAACTTTCTCCTCTCTACTGTGGCTCAGAACTTTGTCTCAACTTTCTCCTCTCTACTGTGGCTCAGGACTTTGTTTTCTAGGTCATCAATGTTTTTCCTCCAGGGTGAGCAGGGTGAAGCAGAAGGTGCTGAAGTTCAAGTAGGTTCACTTGGCTACTTGCTCTCTCAGCTTAGTTCAGTGCATCTTTCTTTCTCCCAGCAGTGAAAACAGTGAGCATCTAATGATGACTTCTTGGAATCTGGAGCTAACATCATTTTAACACTTTAGGATTCTGCCTGTGGCCTTGCTGAACCAAGTTACATCCATTTGCTTCCTGAAATGTATACTGCAAATCAACTTGCCTACTCTGCTTCCTGTTTTTCTCAAGTAAAAGATGAACTAAAGAAGAGGATTTCCTACAACTCCAACAGAAAGCTAAATCCCAGGGGACAAGAAGATTTGAGACCTAGAATTGCAGATGTTTGGGGTTCTCTACTCACCAACAAATCATATGCATTTGAAGCACATTTTGGAATCCAACAGTGAAAACTCCAAAGTGCACATTAAAAAAAATTTCAATGGCTCCACCGTGGCACAGTAATGACCAAGTGGAGTGAGATCTTAAGTCTCCAACAAGGCAGAATGTGACAAAAATCTGGTTCAGATGTTTCTTAAATGTCAGGTTTTGCCAGTGGAGGAAAGGGATAAAAAACAAAATAAGAGACTGGTAACTGCGGAACTGCTAATTAAAACAATTCAGAGAACATAAATGCTAGAGTAATTTTGGGCTCGCCGTGTCGGGCTGGTTTCAATGCAAATGCAGTGTTCCGATTTCTCCCTTCACGGGGAAGGTATAATTAGCTCAGCTGCAACAGGGTGGAAGCCTTGATGCAGCCATCCCTGGTGCTGCCAGCTCCCCTGTGACGAAGGAACAGCTGCCACCTGCCCAGCCCGCCACGGATGGCACAGAGTCGCCACCACCCCACCAGGTTGCTCACAGCCACTGTTGAGTAGACGGCTCAGGCTTCTAGTGCAATTGGTTCTTGCTTAAAGGCAAGGGACATTTTACTTGATCAAGTCCATTCCAGGTACCTTTCTTCTACATGAGAGAGCCTTGGCTATCACAACCCCCTTCCCCTGCTGTCACTGTGGAAAGAATTGTTAACACTAGTGAGGACGACCCACATTGGTGACCAGCTCCTCACCTTGGAGTCTGATGTGGGCTGTTGGAGAGGATAGGCAGAAAATAACTTTAAAGACTTATAAAGTTCTGGCAAGCAAGAAAGCTGAACTATAAGGACACCTATAGTTCCTAGCCAAAGTGATAAAGAAGATGAAGATGGCCAGGTGTGGTGGCTCATGCTTGTAATCTCAACATCTTAGGAGGCTGAGGCAGGAGGATCACGTAACACTTGGAGGAGTTCTGGACCAACCCTGGCAACATAGCAAGGCCCTGTCTCTATAAAAAAATTAATCCCTAGTCCTAGCTACTTAGGAGGCTGAGGCAGGAGGATTGCTTGAGCCCAGCAGTTTGAGGCTACAATGAGCTATTATCAGGCCACCACACTCCTGCCTGGGTAGCAGCAAGAGACCTTGGCTCTTCAAACAAACAAAAAAAAAAAAAGAGAGAGAGAGAGAGAGAAGAAGAAGAAAAAGAAGAAGAGACAGTATGCAGATGGGTTTAAGGCTAAGTTTATAACTGACCCAATAGTTGATAATGACATAAAAGCCAGCAAGCTCTGGGTCACAGCCCCTGCAAGATGAGCTGAAGTTCTGCAAAACAGACCAACACCTTTGCTTGTCCCCTGGACAGATTCAGCAGAACGGACCCCACTGACATGCTATGTCAGTAAGTAAACATATCCCAAGAACCTGTTCTAGGAAATTAAATGTTCATTTTAATGAAACCCAAAGGCGAGCAACCATCCTGAAACTTTAGAGAAGGAAACTGGCAGTTCCTATGCTTTCCTAGGCTGGGATCACACTGTCGGGTTTTCTATCCACCAACTACCTCCCTGGCCCTTCCTGTCCATTCTCACCTTTTTTTAAAAAAACTAGACAATTTACCTTTTTATTGCTGAGATTTTCAGTATTCTTTTCTCTAAATTATTTTTCTAGAGATTCCTATACAGGAGGATGTTGGGTTCCACTTCGGACATGAAGTATAACTTTATTGATTTAGGTTAATTAATTAGGTTAAAACATCGAGCACTCACTTTTTGACAGGCACTTTGAAACCCTTTTTAACTTACTGCTAGAGAGAAAGCTGTTGCTTAGGACACATGGTCCTCCCTTAGAGCAGCAGTTCTCAGCCTATGGGTCGTGACCCACAGGAACTGTATTAAAGAGCCGCGGCATTAGGAAGGTTGAGAACCACTGCCTTAGAGGCTCATCAAGATCTGCAAAGCTTTTCCTTGGGGAATCACCCAGGTGTTTCTCTGTCTCCTGAGACAGGGAGACACCGCCACCCCCACCTTCCATCAAGGAAACAGAACGATCAGAGGAGACACAGCTGTTGGTAGGTAACATCTCCCCCATGTTTGAGATATCTGGAACGAACCAGTCATTGCTTTTAAGCTACATATTGAACACGTGAAGTTAAGACTGTGCCCACATTTCCTACAAATACACCCAGGAGAATCCTTTTCAGTTTGGGCTCTCTTCTTCTCACCATGAAAAATGTGAGCGATGCTTATCAAGGTGGCAAAGGAAGAAACACCGCAAAATGATCACCAGCAGAAAACGCAGGGAGGCAATGGACTCGATTTCTTTTTTTTTTTTTTTTTGAGATGGAGCCTCAAGCTGTCCCCCTGGGTAGAGTGCCGTGGCATCACGCTCACAGCAACCTCCAACTCCTGGGCTCAAGCGAGTCTCCTGCCTCAGCCTCCCAAGTAGCTGGGACTACAGGCGCC
>CAUYTI010034867.1:0-52565 GCA_963575145.1 Galago senegalensis | reverse complement strand
ACAGAGCCTCAAGCTGTCCCCCTGGGTAGAGTGCCGTGGCATTACAGCTCACAGCAACCTCCAACTCCTGGGTTCAAGCGAGTCTCCTGCCTCCGCCTCCCAAGTAGCTGGGACTACAGGCGCCCGCCACAACGCCCGGCTGTTTTTTGGTTGCAGCCATCATTGTTGTTTGGCGGGCCCAGGCTGGGGATTCGAACCTGCCACCTTAGGTGTACGTGGCTGGCACCTTAGCCGGTTGAGCTATAGGCGCTGAGCCACATTTAAATGTTATTGAACTCACCTTTTATTTTATTAACTCTCTTCTAATTCTCTTATAAATTAAACAAATATTTTATTTTCTCCTCCATATGCTTGTTAACTATAGCTACTGTTAGTATTCTTTTAGTTTTTACCTGAGAGATTATAAATGCATTTTCCTCTTCCTACAGGCTAAGACAAATTGTTATTATTATAATTTTTCTGATAGTGCCAGGGCGTCACAACACTGTAACTCCCTTTGCCCCTTCTTTTTAGGTTTTAGTTGTCATGCATTGTAATTTTAGTTGCATTTTAAATTCTACAACATGTTATTATTTTGTTCAGTCAATATTTTTTAATATGTAGCCTCATAGTTAACTTTTCCTCATTCTTTTTATCTTTTACTTTTCCATGTTTTCATCTAAGATCATTTTCCTTCTGCCTGAGGAACTACTCGTTAAGTTTTGGATTGTCAGAAAAATGCTCTCCATTTTTGAAGGACATATTGGCTGATTATCGATTTTTAGATTGGTGGTTATTATCTTTTAATACTTTAAAGGTTTTATTATCTTCTTGCTTTTTACCCCCTGCCCCCTTTTCACACTTCTTGTTGCTCCCTTCAAGGTAATGCGTCTTTTTCCTCTTGTTGATTTTAAGGTTTTCTCTCTCACTCTCTTTTCTCTTTTTTAATTTTTAGCAGTTTAAATATGCAGTGCCTGGGTGTGGTTTTCCTTGTGTTTATACTGCTTGCAGTTTCCATAGCTTCTTGAATCTGTGAGTTTGTCTTTCACTAATGAAGGGATATTTTTGGTCACTATGTTTTAAACTCTGTTACATTTCTCTCATCTCTCTTGGGGTAAAATGTTTTTGTTACATGGATACCTTTCTCCATTTTAATTGTCTTTTCAGACAGAGTCTTAGTATGTCACCCTCTGTAGAGTACTGTGGCGTCACAGCTCACAGCAACATCAAACCCTTGGGCTTAAGCGATTCTCTTGCCTCAGCCTCCTAAGTAGCTAGGACTACAGACACCTGCCACAATGCCCGGCTATTTTTTGTTGCAGTTGTCATTGTTGTTTAGCAGACTCAGGCTGGGTTTGAACCCACCACCCTCAGTGTATGTGGCCAGTGCCTTAACCAGTGTGCTGAGCCCCTTCTCTATTTTCAAAATTAAAACTACATTTCACTAGTTTCCCATCCTTCTCTCTGGTTCTCTACCTTTTCCTTCCTGTGTTTCAGTGTGTATATTTTCTGTGTTCCACATCACTAATGTTTTCTGCTGTTTTTCCACAAACTCGTCTATTGCGTTTTCATGTTTAGCTGTTATTGTGTTTACTTCTAGAGTACTCCTTTGATCCTTTTTATAGATTTCAGTTGTCTGACGTCTGTGTCATCCTGTTTTCTTCCCTTCTCACCAGGACCTTGGTCCTTGAAATTCAGTTTTCAACTTTATTTCTTTTCATCTTCTCTCTCTCCCATGTCCTCTGTTTTCTTGACCATATTAAGCCTAGTTATTTTGAAGTTTTTGTCTGTCAGCGCTCATATTTTCTATCATTGGTGAGTTCCTCTTGATTGCCTGTATTGTTAGTCATGTGCTCTCATCTGACCTCTTGGCCTGTCTGGTAAATTTGAGTAAATACGAGAGACTGTATTAAAAACAGTTCTAGTGTGTTCACATGATATGCTCTTCTAGAGAAAGTTTGCCCTTTCTGTGCTGTTCAGATAGCATAAAAGCTGATTAACTTAACATAATCGGAGATAACTGGAGTCACGTCCAGGCTGCAGTAGGATAAATCTCGGCCTGCCTGTGGTTTTACTCCCACCTCTCTAGTGCAGCCTTTCAGGGATTCCAGCTGAGAGCCTTGGTTGTTGAGTCCTGAGTCTAACCCTTCCTTCTTAACATGACTGCCCAGCCCAAATTCTGCTCTGAGTTCTAGAGGGTTCTGCAGGGTTTTTAGTCTCCCCCTACAACTGTAGTATTTGGCACAAACATGAGGAGAATGGCTGTGTGTCATCCTGTTTTTTTCCCCTCCCTTCTCATCAGGACCTTACTCTCTTGAAAATTCAATTTTCTTTCTCACTGTGCAAGAATTTCAACAGCTCATTTGCTTATTCTGTTCCCTGTGACAGTCCTGCTGCGTGCTTGATTTCCACTTTGATTTATCCAAGGTACTTTAAAATCATCACATCTAAGGTTGAAATCATAATTATCACCTTCTGAGCCAACATCCCATTCTTGGCTCAGTGCCTGTGGCTCAAGCGGCTAAGGCGCCAGCCACATACACCTGAGTTGGCGGGTTTGAATCCAGCCTGGCCCGCCAAACAACAATGATGGCTGCAACCAAAAAAAAAAATAGCTGGGCGTTGTGGGGAGCGCCTGTAGTCCCAGCTACTTGGGAAGTGGATAGGCTGACCAGACATCCTACTTTTGGCAGGACAGTCCCGCTTTTGAACAATATGTCCCGTGTTGTTTTAAAAAAGTCTCGATTTTTGGAAAGAATGCATGAACAGGTGGGAGAACAGGAAGGGAATATATGGTTTTCAGCTGCCATGTGGCTATTTCACCAGAATATGAGTTGTATATTATTTTTGTTAATTTTATAATGTTAAACTGTAATAATAACAAATAATTGTTGAGAAGTGATTATGGAGAACTGTTTATCAAAGTTTGCATTGTTGTCAGGCCCTGCCCCTGCCCTCCCCCCCCCCTGCCATGTTGTCCCGCTTTACAAATGTTAAAATCTGGTCACCCTAGAGGTGGAGGCAGGAGAATTGGTCCAGCCCAGGAGTTGGAGGTTGCTTTGAGTTGTGATGCCGTAGCACTCTACCCAGGGCAACAGCTTGAGGCTCTGTCTCAAAAAAACCCCCCAAAAAACAACATCCCATTCTTTATTCTCTACCATGCAGAGCAATGGTGGGTCATTCTGTGGGTTGCGACCCCTTTTTAACAATGAAAATACTTTTAGCATTAGGCAGGTTGAGAACCACTGATGTAGAGTGTACCAACTGTGGCCTACAGGTCTGCAGGGCCCTTGAGCTAAGAATAGTTTTTATAATTAAAAAAATTTCTTAAAACACACAAGAATATGTACTCGAAACCTTGTGAGGCCTTCAAGGTTTATAATATTTGCTATATATCTCTTTATAGAAAAAGTTTGCCAGCACTTTCTCTATCTTAGTAAATATCACCACTGTTTGTCCCCTTGTAGGTATTAAAAATCATAAATATTATCCCCCCCTTGAAATCCAATCCAAAATGAACTTTATCATTTTATCATTTTCTAAAAGCAATTTGCTCTCTGCCTCTGCCACCCTTCTGGTTTGTCCCCTTTCCCTAGATAAAACCTTACAATTGATCTTTCTGCAATTAGTTGGCCCTCCCTGCCCCACAACTCTGATACCTGCTCCAAATTCTCCATTAAGATAAAATCCACTGGCTCGGCGCCTATAGTTCAACTGGCTAGGGCACCAGCCATGTACACCTAAGGTGGCGGGTTCGAATCCACAGCCCGGACCCGCCAAACAACAATGATGGCTGCAACCAAAAGAATAGCCGGGCGTTGTGGCGAGCACCTGTGGTCCCAGCTACTTGGGAGGCGGAGGCAAGAGACTCGCTGGAGCCCAGGAGTTGGAGGTTGCTGTGAGCTGTAATGCCACGGCACTCTACTCAGGGGGACAGCTTGAGGCTCTGTCTCAAAAAAAAAAAGATAAAATCCACTTTCATAGGGCTCTCACACACATAAACAAGTACACGACGTGTAGGTTCTGAGTTCACGTGTGTAAATAAATGTGAGTGCACATCATATGTATATATTTTGGAGTTTGAGAATTGTGGAAATTTCCAACTCAAGTTAACTTCCCACCAGCTTTTCTCCAGTTTGCAGGAAATGAGTTTTAGGTTACTATGAGTGCAGTATTAACTATTACATTAAGGAGTTGAACTTTCAAAAATAAATAGTTTGTATTTACTAACTTTTTTGGTGATTACAGGGTTTTGGTTCTTTTCCCTTCTTAAAGGACCCTTGAATTAGACATGACTGTTTATTGTGATGATCACATAACACATCCAAATAATGCCATACACCGGGGACCCACCCTTCCCAAACTTAATAAACCCATGTTTTTAGTGCCTGTTGACCCTGTGTTTTGCACATTATAGGTGTTCAGTTGGTCTGCAAAGGGAATTCGTAGTTCTTACTGAATTTAATTCACCATATTCTGAACCAGGGAAAAGTGGCCTTGTTCTATGCTGGGCTTTTCACTGGCCTGGGGGACAGGTCTCACTGTCTTGCCATGGCATCATCTTAGCTCACAGCAAACTCAATCTCTTGGGCTCTGGCCATCCTTTTGCCTCAGCCTCTGATTGTAACTGGGACTAGAGGCGCCCAACATGACGCCCAGCCAGTTTTTCTATTTTTAGTGAAGACTGGGTTTCATTTTACTCAGGCTTGTCTTGAACTCAAGAGCTCAAGCAATCCACCCGTCTTGGCTTCCCAGAGTGCTAGGATTACAGGCGTGAGGCACTGCAGCTGGCTTCTGTGCTGGTTTTAAATTCAGAACAGTTTTGTTTTGCCTTGGAAATACCTTAACAAAAACAGAAGATATTAGATCATTTTGGAATGTATGTGAGATGCAGCAAAGGAGACATTTCTTTGGCTATCTCACATAATGAATGAAATAGCAGACTGCTGAGAGAATAGTCTCTGAGAGAGAAGTAGCTCGAGGTCGGTTAGACCCCACGACCTTGTCAGCAGCCAGATCTCCTTAGCGGGTGAGAGTGTGACACTTCATATTCAAGTCTTATTTGAGAACTCAAAGCTGTTGTGACGTAATTTGATAGAGGTACAAAGATTTGTGGCTAATGTTTAATATTTTAGTACTTTGGGGGAAGAAGTAATTTCTTCTCTTCTGATACGCTTGAAAGTCTGCTCTTTATTAGACCATACAAAGGATTTTCAAACTTCTTGACTTTTATAGCCCCCCCCTCACTTAGAAGATAATTGAATCTGTCAAGTTCAGTTAAACATTTATTGGGTTTGGCCCTGAAGAATCAAATGAATAAGATGTGATATTTACCTTCAGGGAATATAAACAGGTGAACACAGGGCAGTGCGGTGCGTAGGAGGGCTGTGAAATGCAGAAGCTGCTGCAGAAACCTGTCCCAGCCTGAGGTGAGGTCGGGACGGCTCCTTGGAGGAAGGGACATTGAAGGATGAAGAGATAGAGTCAGGGATGGGTGGAGACGGGTTTGCAGTGTTCTGGGACAGGTGAGCGTTGTAAGCAGAAAGGAGGGAGAAATGCCAAGTGCATTCGGTGCCCTTGGGAGGCAGGTGGAGATTGAGGTGAGTTGATTCAAGCACTGTGTGATGGTGCTTCAACTTCGTCTTTTACCACAGTGGCCTTCAAACTTTAAAAAAATAGCTTTGTAATCCTTTTTTCATAGGGAATTTTATATGTAAGCCAGTATGCAAAACATACCAGAGGGACTAGAGAGGGGAGTTTAAATTCAAGAATAGTTTGCGTTGTATTGGCGGGACCTGAAGGTTGAGTAGGTGTGGGTGGCAAGGGAAGCTGCTCTCGGGCTTCTCCATTGGGTGACTGAACAGAAGGTGGCTCCGTCAAGTGTTGTAGCGAATGTACGACCAGCTTTTGTGGTGGATGATGATGAGTTGCTTTGTTTATGGCGAGTAGGAGGCTGCTGTGGGCATCCATGTTCCTGTGCCTCTCAGTTAAATCTAAGGAAGTGAAACTTGAGGTGTGGCTGGATGATGTGACAAAGTGAAGAATCTCCAGCATACAGATGGTCCCCAACACAGTGGGAGTGGATGAGAGCCTCTGTAGGTAGACTCTGGGGTGACGGGCATGAAGGGAGGAGGAAGAGGGGATGATTAGAGCAGGAGCGGTGCAGGCGTGTGAGGAGCGTGAGGACAACACACAGACCTGCAAACATGGGAGGGAGAGTTCAGGATGGGAGGCCACGATCACTTGTATCAAGGGCAGTGGCTGCTGAGTGTTAGAAGTGTCAAAGGTATTTGCCAGGGAGGTCATTAGTAGCATTCTTCACAACTGTCTTCCAAGGACATCGGAGGCAGAAGCTGGATTGTGGTGGGTTTAAGTGTGAATGGGAGGTGTGGAAAGGGAAATAGCAAGTGTAGCACACTCCTAAAAAGTTTGTATGAGGCAGGGAGGAAGGAGAGAGTAGCGGGAGGAGGTTATTTTTGGAGACAGTTGGGGATATTGGTGGGCTGAGGTTGAAGAGCCAGTATCGAGGAAGGCTTACCTAAGATCAGGTGAGGGAGGGATTGCTAAGACGGGCTCCCCAGGGGACGAGAGAATGAGCGATTTCAAAGGTAGAGGGAAGGGGTTGGCTTTGATGTGGAGGAGGAAAACCTTGTTTCTGAAACTGAAGGGAGAGAAGACAGGCTGGGTGTCTGGATGGGCCTATGTCTGGGAGCAGTGGGTGGGAATTGAGGAGAGGACATTCCTAAAGCAAACACCTGAGTAGCGGAAGGGAAGGAGGTGGAAATTGGGGCATGAGAGAGGGAGCTAAGAGCAGGTAAAAGGATTCACTGGGAGTTTGTAGTTGTGACAGGCTCTAATAATCTGGAGGAAAAAGTATAGGAAGAAAATACGCATTTGAGAAGTGTTTGAGAATCACAGTTTTGTAATGCAGTTAAAAGGGGATGGAGGGCAGTTGTGAAAGACTGATTGACAGGATGACCATGGGGTCCAGGCTGGATGGGGGAGGAAGGGAAGGAGGAGATGGATAGTGTTTGAAGAAACTTTGGAATCCTGGGACTGAATGCCCTCTTGATAGTGGGCCTCCAACTGTGCTACACATTGAAATCACATACAGATCTTTAAGAACTACTGGCGCCTGGTCCTACCAGACGACGTTCCCGTGTAATTGGTATGCGATGCGACCTGTGTGTTGGGCGTGGTCAGAGGTCCCCAGGTGATTCCAGTGTGCAGCGGATTGGGAAGCACAGGCCTAGGAGGTTGAAGATCAGGTGTGAGGAAGGCCTGGCAGTAGAGAAGGTTGTGTTCAGGGTGGGGATATTCAAGGCTTCTCAGGTGAGACAGGACCCAGTGTGCTTACCATGGCAGTGGTTGGCAGAGGTAGAGTGGAGGGTGAGTTGACTGGAGTTGAGCTAACCAAGGAGCTGCAGAGGTCACTCAGCCTTTGGTGATGCACTTACCCAGTCTTTTCCCTTCTCACTGTGATAAGAGGGCACTGCTGGGCTCAGCACCTGTAGCTCAGTGGTTAGGGCGCTGGCCATATACACTGGGGCTGGTGAGTTTGATCCTGGCCCAGGCCTGCCAAACAACAATGACAGCTACAACCCAAAAAAATAGCTGGGCATTGTGGCAGGCGCCTGTTGTCCCAGCTACTTGGGAGACTGAGGCAAGAGAATTGCTTGAGCCCAAGAGTTTGAGGATGCTGTGAGCTGTGACTCCACAGCACTCTACCAAGGGTGACATAGTGAGAGTCTGTCTCCAAAAAAGCTGTGATGCCATGGGCACTCTACTGAGGGCGACATAGTGAGACTCTGTCTCTCAAAAAAAAAAATTGTGCACTGCTAGCTCACCGAGAGGCTAGTTTGGATACAGGGATGAGTATATTATTTAACAAGAGGACTCATACTTGTCTCATTTTAGTGTCTTAGAAAAAATTAATATTTTAAAATATTGTTGATGCAAATAAAAACCCTCCAGCAAACTAAAGGATGAAACTAATAGGAATCGTATAATTTAAAGCAAGAGTAACAGCATTTGAAAGCCGGCACTTATGAAGCATTGGTATCAAAACATCCCTGTGGTGGGATATTCCTCATATGCAGTTACTCAACAATTCAGTCCTGTTAGAATGCTGAGTCTCTAGTTTAGTCAAGGGCTAATTTAAGATTATAAGTAGGAAAATATAAAAATATCACCTGTAGCCATAATTAGCCAATGTAACCTCAGTAGCTCACTTTGTTACTGAATGACTTAAGTTTAACATTGTGTGTTTGCCCTCCTACATTGAATCCTTTGGCATCCTGTAAGGAGTCCCCTTGACCACAAGGGAACTTATGCAGACCATAAGTTGAAAATCACTGACTCATGTGGATGGTGAAATCTCCTAGGATGACAGATGGCCAGCAGGGCTGTGAGCTAGTGACAGTGATTTTGAGGTTTTAAAATTTTTCCAAGGCAAAATGCATAAGGTAATTTATATGGCACGGTATTGCAGCCTCTAAAATTCACCTCGGATGGAAGTGTGTTTGTCAGTTATCTCAAGGAGGCAGTTGACTGCAGTGTGCAAGGACAGGAAGCATAACAGGTGTGTAGAGGTTGTGGTTGCAGTCCTGTGCGGTGCCCTGGGATGGGCAGAATATATCCAAAGGTCTTTCCATTGACGTCTTCCACTCATCTCTTTCTCCTTATTTGGTGTCAAAATGCTTATTTTTTCTTAATCACATTCACACCTCAATCATAGTCACGTCCAGCAGCGATCAGCATTGGTGAAAATGACATTTTCTTAGGCAAATGGTTGGGTAGAAAGTGAGGATAGCAAAAAGAAAAAGAAAGACAGAAGGATGGGGGTTATTAGCATAAGCCAGGATTTTAGTTTTTTCAGTGTACCACAGCTGGGTCCTCCAGTCTTCGCTCATATTTCAGTAAATGTCTTGCCATTTGCGGTGCCTGGAATGCCATCGTCACCTCCTTCCCTGCCTACCACCTACTCATCTCACAATCCTTAGCCCTATGACCACTGTCCTTGCAAAGGCTCCCTGAATTTTTCAGCTAATCCAGCCAGATCAGGCAGAGTGAGCCGAGTCTCCCTCTGATCATCCGGCAACTTGGTTTGTTTCTGTCCTAGGACTCATTCTTATTCTGTACCATAAGTAAACGTGTACACTTACTCGTTCCATGTCTACTTCTGTGTGTCAGGGTTTCTCAGCCTCAGTGCTATTGGCATTTTGGGTTGGATCATTCTTTGTTGTGGAGGACTGTTTGGAGCATTGTAGGATTTTTAGCCTCCACCCCCTAGATCCTGTTATCACCCCTCCCAATTGTCACTAAGAAAATGACTTCGGATATTGCCTAATGTCGTCACTTGTGGCAGGGGAGGAAATCGCCACTGGCTGAGCCTAGGAGCTCCTTGAAGGACCCCACGCAGTGTTTCTCCTGCTATTTCTAGTCCCCAGCACGAGTGTCCATTGAGTAGCTGTGAGTGACCTAGTTTTGAGGGTTGACTCACATGGAGTGGGTTCACCCTTTTTCTTACCACCTCCTTCCTCCGTCTCCCTGCAGAACTAATGCTGAGAACCTCTCGATAGCTAGAATGCTTCAAAACATGTAGGAGATGTCAGATACAGGAGGAACCTGACTTTCTCCTATACTGTCACCATTGACTTGCTGTGCGACCCTGAGTGACTCATTCTTAAAACTTCAATTTGTTTTTAGCTTTAGAATTGGGATTATAGGGTTGTAAGGAAGTTAAGTGGGATAATATGTTTGAAAACATTTATCTCAACAGGTGGTCAACACTAGCTTCATATTCTTGATTGATAGATTGATTCTTGCATTTGTTCCGCACATATCCAGTACATACTGTAGGCCAGGCCCCGGGCTGGAACCTGGTGGAGAGTGCCTTAGTTATATCTATGCCCAGTATGTGCTGGCTGTGAGGAGTCCCTGCTCTGATGTGGGAGATAGGAGTGCAGTTTACTGTGGTGAGCTTGATGCCACTGAAGGTGTGAACCAGGTGGGAGAGAGCCCCAAGGAGACGGGTGCAGGTGGGGATGTTGAACTCCCAGAGAGAATAGTGAGATGTGGGCCATTCGGGCCTTGTTGACAGAAACGAGTTTAAAATAAGTTGGAATCTGGTTGGGTGCAGTGGCTTACACTTATAATCCTAGCACTTTGGGGGACCAAGGCAGGAGGATTGCTTGAGGCCATGAGCTGGAGACCAACTTAAGCAGAAGTGAGACCCCATTAACTATTAACACCTATAGTCCCAGCTACTCAGGAGGCAGAGGCAAGAGGATGGCTTAAGCCTAAGAGTTTGAGGTTGAGCTATGATGATGCCACTGCATTGTAGCCAGGAAGACAAAGAGAGACCCTATCGCAATAAGAAAAAAAAAAATAGGTTAGAATCTATATGAGTGTGAATATTTCTGAAGTTAGAGCTTGCTCACCACCGTGACCCAGCATAGATCACAGCAGTTTTTTTTCTTTTTTCATTTTGTCATTATTAGTCTTATCCTATTTTTTTTTGCCAAGTTGGCCTCTCAGAAACCCACCGTGTTTCCGTTCATCGACAGATGTGTTAAGTATTTTGGCATACCCAGAGGGGTGTGTTGAAGCAGGACATTTTTGGATTTTTAAAACTTCTTTTCTTCAGTTGGCTTAAACTATTTTCAACTACTAAATCTATCTTTAACACATTCATTTGAGAGAAAATAAGCTAGGTTTTATTATCTCTCTCACCAGTGAAAGGAACTCTGCTTGTGTTATCTGTTAGCTGTTTACAACACCCCTTTGAGGTGTAGTCTTTTCTTTATTTGAAAGATTAGAGGGATTGATACTAGGGGTTAACTGATTCCTTGAAAGGTCTGTACAATGGAGGAGCCCCTGGTCTTGTTACTTTGGTGACTGGGCCCTTTGGGAAGAGTTGAAAATCAATCTCTTTTGTACTAGTGTTGTGGAAACTCTTAATATATTAATCTTCTAATCTCTCAGGGTATTCATACTATTTGGATATTATATTCAAGCATTATTATCCAGTAAGACATGGCCTATAGAAATACTGTGGGGAGATATTTTCTTTATACAAGGCATGACCTAAACATTTATATCTAATACTTATAATTTTTATCGAGTGATTTATATTTTATGTTGTATATATACGTTATAGTACAGTATCAAACTTTAAAACCCCTCAGTGGGTTGACTATATCATTTTAGTAATGTATTTGTTAATGAAAACACGTGAAAGGAAGTAAAATAGCATGAACTCTGACTGTATGTCGTCATTTATACATAATCATGAAATCTCATCCTATCCAAAATCAGACAGTTAAGATAAGTAGATACTATGTATTGTCAAATTCCAGCATAAATGGACTCTTTGGATAAAGGACTTATCTCGCTTTGTTATAACCTAACCATTAGAATTAAGTAACATCAATACAACAGCAGAGGGCACCAAATATCCATTTCGGTTTTATGCATTTTCTCGATACTTTCTAGTTTTTGTGCCTCCCTTTTCATCCCCCCCCTTCTTTCCTTCTCACTTTTCTTTCTTTTTTTTCCTAACGTTTAAAATAGTTCGTATTGAAACTACATTGTGAATACTTTTTACTGGGTGGTGAGATTTTTCCTTAATAATTTTAGAATACTTTAAAAGTACATGGAAGATGTCAATTTGTTTTTATTCAGTAAACCTTTTACATTTAACACTATGCATCAGAATTTCAGAAATTTCTTTAAAGATTTCTTATGCAACAAAATATCTTATACAAAATCAAGAGTAAAATTCTTTGAATTAATTTTTCATACCAAATATTATTAGGTAATGCACATAAACCAGTTTTTTATACCATATTTAGGAAATTAAAAATTATTTAGAATATGCAATGTAAGCATGATTCCCATTTAATTTTGTAAAGCAAAATGTTAAGATTTATCAAATAAAATATTTTTACATTCAATTTTAGGGCTGAATTTTCATGCATGTAGAAATGTGTGTGTGGGCTAGATGTATAATGTTAGCTAGTTTTGTCCTTAATCTCTGGTTTCAAATCAGAATCTGTTTTTTTTTTTTTTTTTTTTAAGCCATAGACTCTTCTGCTTTCCACTTTAGCAGGAAAATCAGCTGATGTCTGTAATGCTTGCTGGCATAAACTCCATTTTTAGGTAGACATCTGAACCATTTGATGTTGTTATAGATTAGACTCAGTGTTCACTTAAGAAAAGGAATGTTACATTGTTGGATGAGACTATTTAAAAATGAATCAGAAATAAGTAAGCTTTTAAATCAGGACCACTTACGTGAATGGCGAAAGAATAAAATTATTGCCAGTGTTTTAAATTTCTCTTAGTCATAAGAAAAAATGAAATATACTTATAATATCATTATAATATTTTTAGGGAACAAAGCTATCAGGTATTTCAGCAGATATAATTTATCTCAGAATATATTCAAATATATAGTAATGATAAACGTTAAACGTGGGTACAGCAGCATTTTTTTCCACTGCAGATTCTGAGTGGAGCTTTGCTGTTGAGCTTTGTTGTTGCTGGGGGCTACTGCACAGTGTGTGTGCGTACGCCGGTGCACATGCACACGCTGAAGACCAGCCATTCTCATGATCACAGTTCTTTTTTTTCCCTTGGATTTTCATTGGAGGGACAGTTCTACCTGCTACCTTAACATGATTGACACAGATTCACTTTCAGTGATGAGTGTGAAATCCAGTCTTTTTTTTCCTACGGTTACATTTCTGTAATATTTTAAGTCGAATTCCTAATTTAAAATCTGAAATGGCTAAATAGATATTGTCCCTTGTACAATTAGAACAGACCTGGTACTGACAACGAAAATGTCAACTATGTCTGGTTTTACTGGTCCTTTTAAATAAGTGCTTGTATGTAGGTATTTTACATTTTCATTGAGTTTTTCTAGCAAATCTGAGATGGTTTCACTTGTATATATCCAATGATTTAGCTTTCCTTGTTGGCTTTTTTCAAATACATTTTTCGGCTGTTCCCTTAAGGATTGAGGCTTCATTTTCTCCCAGGCATCTTGCAGATAATAGGCACTCCACAAATATTTGTTGAATTGAATTTAATCTTCCTCTATGATAAGGTAAAGGTGAGTTTGTGAGCACACATTTCAGATGTTCTTAATAAAGGTGGCAGAGGAACGCTGCCAAGGTTCCTGACACAGAGTTTCCCTTGGTGGGATAGCCTGTATTTGAAATCATAAGACTATAAGATGGTGTGAATGAATGAGTTTGCTCTAGATGTGTATATCATATGGCTAAGCCAAGAGTCCCTTGCGTTTGATAGATGTTTTTGTTCATTTTCCTGTAGCTAATCTTAATGTAACATATTAGAATATTAGATATGTCAGTGCTATGAACTCCACCATCTCCATACAAAATATTAGCCAAATATTATCGTCACAATTTTGCTGGATGTGTATATTTTGATATACTAGGGCTTTGTTAGGTTAGTAAAATCCATTGTCAGGATATGATAGGTTGTGGAGAACTTTGTGGTGTCAGAATTACCACTCATCTGTAGGACTTGGGGCTGAGTCATTTTTTCCTTCCTTTAGTCTCCTCCTGTTCTTATCTGTCTTTTTTTTCAAGTGTTTTTGTTGTTTCTTTTTCTTTTCTTTTGCCCTTTCTTTTCTGTGGATTGCTGTTGGTTACTGTTTCTGTCACAATGACACAACCAGTGGCACTGAGAGGTGGTGATAAGGAGATCACACGCGGTCGCCTACAGATATCGTAACACCAGCCACTAGGTGACCTTTCCGTTGTCCAAGCACATGGGCTGTCTGCCGGAACAGCTCCCAGGAAGAGACGGAAACACGGCAGACCTGGCCGGCTGAAAGGGGCACAGGTGTGCTTGACGTCAGATGCCAGAGCTTAACAGTCCACCCTGTGTCCTCGCTCACGCTTTCTTTTTCCTATAAGCCACTCTTGCTGCTTTAATAGTTTCTTTACTGAACATGTTTGATTTTATAGTCTTTGGTAATAATGGTCCATGTCTTTCTCCTAAATTAACTTTGCACATCTTTAGTAGAAAGATAGTATCTGCTAAAGCACTGTGGTGGCCTCTTAGTTTTACCTAATGTTGTTACCTAGTGTCAGGTCTGTACCTAATATTGATATTTTAGTTTTTGCTGTGATATAACCAACCCTAATACTTAGCGTAGTGCCTGGGCCAAGCAACAGCTTTGTTTGTGGTAACTATGATTACTTATAATTTTCCTATCAGTGACATCATACATAAAGTTAGACATTAGTAACTGAAATTAGTGATCGTAGGTACAAAGCAGCAAGCATAATGTCTGACGTTATACATTCAATGTTCGAAAAAGCAAATATAAAGCCCAGTGCCGTGCAGAATAAAAGGGCAATTTACACGCGTTCTTCCGTCCGTCCTGTCCCTGCGTCCTGGTGCTATTGCATACTTTCTCTCATCTGGATGACAACTCTTGCCTGTTTTACATTCATGACTCAGTCTTACTGCTTTTCAGCCAACACTGCTGATGGTTAAATGTTTATACAATTAAGTTGGATCTTATAACTCCCCTCGCTAAAGTCCTTAGACAATAGCTCTCAAACTTTACTGCACAAGTCATCTAGGGTACTTATTAGAAAGATTCGGACACACTCCCAGAGAGTCTGATTCTGGTCTGATATTAGACCCAGGAACAAACAGCCCTGATGATTCTGAGAAATGGACTGCTTTAGTGCACCCAAGCCTGCAGGAGAAATTTGGAAAGGCGTGGTGTGGTCCTCTGTGCTCTCCAGGAACATCACTGATTCTTCGTCTTGGTTACCTGTGGTTCCATCAACATCCATCCTGTGATATGTCATGCCTTTGTCCTGTTTCACATCCTGCCATCTGTCCCCCAGGAGTGCCCTCTCCTAGCTCACGTCATGGCTTCCATGAGGCTCTCTCTGTTCACAAGGCAGGTTGGTTCTTACTTTATCTATTGAGAGCACCATTCATACTACATTGTAACAGTTTTTTTACACACCATTACCTGTTGGTTTTAAGTTCCATGACGACAAAAACCATTTCTTACCTTTGCATCCTCAATGCCTTGCACAAAGGGCATGATAAAGGTTAAGTCAAGGGAGATGAGGGACATACAGGAATGGAACCAACACTCGCATGTACCCCATAAAAATATAAATGACCTTATAGCAATGAAAGAAAATAAATACACGAAGGCTATTCAGAAAGTATTTTTTACTTCAGATTTGTACCTTTGTATCTACTGTTGTGTAGCATAATTTTATCGTATTACTTGTGTGCACCTTAGGTTGCTTAACTAGTGTAGAAATATTTATTTAGAACAGTTTATACAGAGGAGGTAGTGGTAAGATGTACCTGAAGCCTAAGTGATTTTTGAAAGAGGAGCCACTTGAGATTACTTCCTGTGGGATGGGTAGAAACCTGTGTGACTTGAGCATTGGTCAGCAGAGGGAGGAAGGGGCGTGACCCTGGCATAGCACATGATAAGATACAGTTGTCTGAAACTCTGTGTCTCTGGAAAGTGCAAGTGGTTGATTTGGCAGTGGAGTGTGTAGGACTTATAGGTAGAGATGTAATCGGAGGGGTAGGCGATAACATAGCCTGGAGGAAGTTTTGTGATGTTCAGAGAAGTCTGGATTTATCCTTGGCTTATGAAATGCTGGTGAAGCCTCTTAAGCTAGAAAGAAACCTAATCGTATGGGAGGAGAATTGTCGTCATTTTATGACAGAAGCAACGATTAGCAAATTTTAAACCATTTATGAAATTTTTATAATGTCTTTGTTCATTCTGCTAGGTACTCTGATAAGTTTAAGATTATCCAAGGTGAACATGACGTGGCTAGACCCCTACTTTGGAAATGGTCTCATAGAGTACAGGGGTCAATACTGTATGTGAAGCAGCTGATTATGTAACTATGGCAGAGACTACAAGTATATTGTGCACAGTAGGTAAAAAACGTTAGGGGAACTGGATTGCTTGTGTATGAACATTCCTTGGGAGTAACAGTTTCTCTCCCAACCCCAGCTTTATTTAGGTTTAATTGATAACAATTGTTAATATTCGAGGTGCACAATGTGGTGTTTGATAGACGGACATGCTGTGAAACAACAGAATCAGAGTCTTGATGGAAGAGAAGGGGTTGGAGTAGAATTTAAGAAGAATATTTTGAGCAAAGGATTAAGCAGAAGAAGGATTTATACATAGCTTGTGAGGGACAATAGTTATGGTCCTTCTCCTGCTTGTTAAAGCTGGAAAAGTTTTGGTAACAAACTGTAAGGGGCTTTGAATATTGTCTTGAAGAAGCTTACATCTTATTCTAAAGCTTTATTTTCTTCTTATGAAAATAATATATACTGATTATATACAATTTAAGAACTATATAGAAATTCAAACATGTTTTATAATTCTGTCTCAAAAATATCATTACGGTTAACATTTTCATATATTTTTTTCAGCCCTTCTTGCCATGCTTCTATGTATATTTAAGCATTAAAGAAGTAAAAATTGGAACTGTACTCGTGTGTGTACAGTTTCATCTCACTTAAAATTGGAAACACGAGCATTTTGCCATGTGGTTAAACGTGCCCAGCAATCATGATTTGTAATGACTTAATACTTACTCTGTTATATGACTATGCTTAAGTTATTTGCCTCTTCCCTTACTGTTATTTATTTTAAATAATTTATATTTATTTTGTTATTGAGACAGAGTCTTGCTCTGTCACCCAGGCTAGAGTGCAGTGGCCTCATCATAGCTCGGTGTAACCTCAAACTCCTGGTCTCAAGCTCTGCTCCCCGGTGGCTGGGACTACAGCCATGTGCCACCACATCCCTCTAATTTTCCTATTTTTTTTTTTTTTTGTGGAGATGATCAGCTCTTGCTCAAGCTGATCTAAGTAATCTTCCTGCCTTGGCCTCCCAAAGTGCAAGGATGTCAGGCATGAGCCACCCACTTGGCCTAGATTTTAGGTTGTTTCCAAATTAAATTAGTAAATACTGTTTTACTGAACATCTTTGAACATATGTCCTTATCTGTATTTCTGAATATTTATAACAGGATTCTGGAAATAAATATATTAGATCAAACAATATCAATTTTAAGAACTCAAGAGGTATTTTTCCCAATTACCCTTTTGAAGGGCTACTATTTAAATTCATGCCTGTGCCAAATGGCTTTGACCTTGGCTCTACTGTTTTTAGTGTTTACTGTTTGCTGATTTTATAAATAGTATCTTGTGGCTATTTTAACTGCTATTTTTTTGACAGTTAATTTGATCAGCATTTTCCTATATTTATTGGCTTTTTTTTTTAAATTGTCCTTGACCGTTACAGTTTTTTTCCCCTTTTATTTGGGCTTTAGTATTTTTTTAAATTGATTTTTAAGAAATATTTATATAGATAAGTCTTCGTCAGTCCTACTTCTGGTGTATTTCATTCCTATTTCTCTTTTCTGTCCTCTTTCTTTTCTGGAGACACGGCAGTCTCTCAAGCTGCAGTGTGGTGGTGCAGTCAGAGTGCACTGCAGCCTTGAACTCTGAGGCTGAAGCCGTCTTCCTGCCTCAGCCTTCCCAGGAGCTGGGACTATAGGAGTCCCACAGCATCAGGCTTATTTCTATTTCTTACTTGCCAGTTAACATTTTTTTTTTGACAGTAGTGTATTTAAAATTTAAGTGCATTTAGAAAGTCTTTTCTCACCTAAGATCAGATAGTCACACATATTTTTACTGTTTTTAAGAATTTTGTATTTTCCGTTTCTCTGAGTAGTCTGTGATAATTATAAAGTCTTTTGTTAGAAGAGTGTCATGGTTACATTTGTGCTTTACTTAGAGGGAAGTCTGTGGCTCTGAGGGGATCCCTCATGTTGGAGTCAGATGAGACTAGGGCAATGAAACCTGTCCTGAGAAGGGTCTAAATTTCTGTCCTGACATTGGGACAGAAAGGAAGTGGACCGACTTCCAGCTGATGATTCTGGAGCAGGAGGTCTTGCAGGTGTCATGAGAGGGCACAAATGAGGACATATTAAATATAAGGTACTATGGGACATCCAGATATTATGTACAAAGTGTAGGAAATACAGGATTGAAACTCCTTAAGGAGGCTCGTCTGGCTGGTGATGGAAATTTGGGAGCCATTTATCCATACATGTAAGTGATAAGTGATAGTTCCCATGTGGGGAGAAGGAGCTTGCAGCGAGCTGACTGATGGGAGGACGGTCAACATTAGCCGCTCACTGGGAGGAGGTTCTCCAAGTGGCTTTTTATTCTTTCTTTCCTGTCTCTTTTTTCTCTCTCCATTCTCTCTCTCTGTCTCTTTCTCCTCTCTCCTTTCTCCCCTCTCTTTGAGGAGGAGGGACTAGAGAGTTGCCATTGGCTTATTACTCTACTGCTCTTAGTAACTTTGGCTAAAAAGGACTGTAGAGGGGGAGAGAAGTCAAAAAAGGGGCATGGTCAAAGGATTACACATTTTTTAAAGGTGAAGGTAAAATAGAAAAAGGAGCCATTTGGCAGGGCAGCAACTTAAAAGGATGAGTAGCCATCCGAAATCGATTATTCTTTCAGGGGAAACAGTTCATTTTCAGAGGTAGAATTTGCTTCTGAGTTATTGAAACAAATTTTAGTCTGTTCTATGAATGGAAGGTCCCCTGCTTCAATAATAAACTTTTATTTCCTTGGTTTTTTAATTAATTGGCAATGTGATGGTGGTTTCAGCATGAGGCTCCTCTAACTGCATATGGGCTCATCCATTTTACATGGTGTTGCTGGGCAGAGTTAATGTGTTACTTTTAATGATAGGTCCCTGAAAAGACAGCTTAATAAACATTTCAGTTCCTCTGACTGTTTATTGTTCATTAATGAGCATATGAAATTAAATACTTTTAATTATAACTATCTTTTAAAAATATTTATTTCAGGGGAATTTACCTAAATATTCTCATAACTCCCTGATGGTTCAAGCAATAAAGACAAACCTAACAGACCCAGACATCCACGTGCTCTTCTTTGATGTGGAAGCGTTGATTATTCAACTCCTGACTGAGGAAGCCTCTAGGCCGAATACTGCGCTTATTTCCCCAGAGAATTTGCAAAAAGCATCTGGCAGTTCAGACAAAGGGGGCTCTTTTCTAACTGGAAAGCGAGCAGCAGTTCTCTTCCAACAAGTGAAAGAAACCATCAAAGAGAACATAAAGGAGCACCTCCTGGACGATGAGGAGGAGGACGAGGAGACCATGAGGCAGCGGAGGGAAGAGAGCGATCCCGAGTATCGGGCCAGCAAGTCCAAGCCGCTGACCCTGTTAGAATACAACTTAACTATGGACACCGCCAAGTTATTCATGTCCTGCCTTCATGCCTGGGGTTTGAATGAAGTCCTGGATGAAGTCTGCCTTGATCGCCTGGGGATGCTGAAGCCCCACTGCACAGTGTCGTTTGGGCTCTTATCGAGAGGAGGCCATATGTCGCTGATGCTTCCTGGTCACAATCAACCCGCTAGTAAACTGTCACAAGGGAGAACGGAAGTAGGGAGGAAGCAGCCAGCCACTGAAGGAACAGAAAAGGGAACTTACGGAGTGTCCCGGGCCGTCACCACTCAGCATCTCCTGTCGATCATTTCCTTGGCCAATACCTTAATGAGTATGACCAATGCCACTTTCATTGGTGATCATATGAAGAAGGGCCCTACCAGGTGTGACCATGATAGTCTGTTTGTATTCTTAAGTTTCAAAAAAGAAACCCATTTTATTTTTGTCATTGTTTATTACTTTATCTTTTTTAAATCTATATATTTTTAGCCTTTTCATGGCATCTCAATATTTTCTTTTTAAATTTTAAGACACAGGTCTTCAAAATACCTGGTTTAAAACATAATAAAATTACATGGTGTTATTGTACGTACATTGTCATACTTAGTAGCTATTAAAAAAAGAGAGGGAATGAGGGAATTGGTCATATCGATTAGCTCATGAGTAAGTATGACAGTAAGATTGGATTTACTTAAAGTTTGTCTTAACATTTAAGTCCTGATGTATATTTGGTTAAAGTGTTTCTTCTTCTTGTTACTTGTATGTAATGAATGGTATGTGTTCAGTAATTTGTCTTCAGGATTTTGTGAGTATAGTCAGAATTTTTTAATAGTGAAAGAGAGAACAATTTTTTTAATGCAAGAGAATACTATATATTATATTATATTATATTATATTACATTGACAGAGTCTCACTCAATTGCCCTGGGTAGAGTGCCGTGGCATAACAATAGCTCACAGCAACCTCAAGCTGTTGGGCTCAAGTGAACCTCATACCACAGCTGTCGGAGTAGATGGGACTACAGGCTCCTGCCACAATGCCCAGCTAGTTTTTCTATTTTAATAGAGATAGAATCTCAAGTCTTGCTCAGGCTGGTCTCAAACTCCTGACCTCAAGTGATCCTCCTGCTGTGGGCTCCCAGAGTGTGAGGAATACAGGGGTGAGCCACAATGCCTGGCCAAATACTATTATATTTTAATATTTCTAGAATACTTAGCCTGCATAGCTATATCCTATTTTCCCAAAGTTGTGAAGACATCTTTTTATTATGCTCTGTATTGAGAGTGGGCCATATCAAGAACTTTTTAAATGTCTTAAACACTTATGTAGCTAGCATTTGCTGTTATAAGGACTTCACAAAAACTCAGTGTTCTTAACTTTGTATGGAAGGTACTTTTATTATCCCTTTATTACAGATAAGAAAACTGAGACCTAAAGAGAGAAGTATTCTGGTAGAGCCAGAATTCAAAACACACATTTGCCTCTGCGGTCTAAGATTGCTTAATACCTCATTAACTTTTTCAGGGCTAAATACTTTTAAACTCAGTGTGTCTTTCTGTGAATTCATCTGGATCAATGATATTGGGTAGGTAGGCTGAAATCCTAGCATGCTAGCATTGAAGAATGAGGGACCAAGTATGACATTTTCCTGTCAAAGGTAGTATTACACCAGAATGTTCATAAGTATTTCTTAAACCAAGATGTCTAAAGTACAAAGAGGAAATAAAACATTTTTAATTGCTATTTGTTAATCATTCACTTATTTTACCATATTAAAATTTGAAATGGAAAATCTTAATAGGTACAAAACCAACCCCCACCCCATCTTTTTGGAACAATAAATTAAAAATGTTCTGTATGTGTTTCTTTTATAATTCATTTGGAACAAGAAAATGTAATATTTTAGATAGTTCTGGAACTGTGTGAAAGTATATACATATGTGTTTTTCTCTTTTTTTAAGGCCACCTAGACCAAGCACCCCAGACCTTTCTAAGACAAGGGGTTCCCCTCCAACTTCCAGTAATATTGTGCAAGGACAGATAAAACAAGGTAAAATTAAATCTTATTAAGTAATTGATGTGACATTTCACCTTTAGAAACTGAGGAGCCATAGCTAATATGTAATTATAACGTTTTGTTTGTCTCAGGCTGTTAAAAGAAAGAAAAGTTGTTATGTTCCAGATGTAAATATGGATAATTAAGATGTCAGTTAAAAATAAATCAGATTTATTTCGAAACTGATAAATGAACGTATTTCATATAATTTTATTGTACTGTCTTTGGCCTAATTTTTATGCATTAGAGGCACCTGAACTTGACAGCATGAGTATTTTAATTGTATGTATCTTGAGTTTGCCTATTTGTAAGCTACATTTAGGAATATTTAAATTCATAGTTACATACCTTAGCTAATTTCTTGCCGTTTTCAGTAGTTCATGCATTGTGGTTCACAAGTGGAAATCCTTGTGAAACTGTTTATCTTTACTTTTTAATTAAATCATTGTATACCTTAATTTTCATCTTTAGCTTTGTTTTTCATTAGGGGATAGAAGAGAAGAAAGGTTGTTTCTCTCTTTTTATTTCTTTCTCATTTCCATATATTCCTGAGTGTAATTAGTAGATTCTGTATTTCTGTGTAGATCTTCTATACTCCTTTTCAGACTGGCAAATGAGCTAATCAGGAGAGCTGGCGACTCTAATCGGCTTAGCAAAACTTTCTTTTAGGCCAAGAGTTAATGTCGACTCTAACAGCCTGTGATAGCGAGAAATAAAGAAGGAAGCAAGATGGGATGATGAAGGTTCTGCTTATACACGGTGACATTTTAAGTTTTCTCCCCCACCCCCCTTTTTTAAGTTTAGAAGAGTCAAAGAGTAGTTTTACAAGGTTTGTAAGAAAAGATTAAGTTCCCAGTTCGTAGCTATAATTTTACTGTTCCCTAAGATAAGTACTTTTATCTTTCACAGCTGATTATTTGGTACCTACTGTAACATCCTTCTGTGGTATGCTAGATCCGCAGTGTTAGGTGTTGTCTGTGGGTTTTAATTTTGGAAGATGAGCTTCCACACTATGCCGTCCCCATCCTTTATTTGCCACCCCACATGGTCATTGTACTCATTCCCCTGTCTTCTAATCAAACTTTCATAATCATGATGTAATATTTTATGTTACACTATATAAAAGTTTCGTAATAATTTTGGTTAGGTTTTTGTACTTAGGTGTGTGGAATATACAGAAAAGTGCACAAAACACAAAACTCATCCTTGGACAGGGAATAGAACATTATTAGCACTTTAGAACTTGAAAATCCTCATGTTCCTTCCTAGTCATTATAACTTCTCTCCCCCAGAGTAACTACTATTTTGACTTTTATGAAGTTGCTTATTTGCTGTATAGTCACACCATTTAAATTTAAATTTTTAAGCTCTTTGGTTTAATATTGCTATCTTTTGAATTTTAAATAAATTCAGTCAGTTAAACAATATGTATTCTTTTGTGAGATTTGTCAGTGTTGCATTTGGCTGTAGTTTCTGCATTTTCACTGCTGTCTAGTATTCTGCTGAATGAACAGATCACAACTTACTCTATCCTTTGATGATAGATGTTTGGATTAGTGTCCAGTGTTTGGTTTTCATCAGTAATTCTGCTGTGAAAGTTTTTGTATTTTTATTTCAGCATACATTATAAGCATTTCTGTGTTGTATCTAACTGTAAATAGGATTTTTGAATATGTTTATTGTGAACTTTAAGAGATGTTAAAATGTCTTCCTAAGTTTAAGACTAATATACATTCACCAAAATGGCTAATGTGAAAAAGATAGAAAATAGTAGGAGTTGGCAATGACTACCTGTATATACAACTGGTAAAATATCCTAGCCAACACCTAGTATTTTTTACATTTTTCACTTTAGCCATTTTTTTTTTCCTTTTTTCAGACAGAATCTCACTCTGTTGCCCTGGGTATAATGTCATAGCTCACAGCAACCTAATACTCCTAAGTTCAAGTGATTCTCTTGCCTCAGCTTCCCTAGTAGCTGGGACTACAGGCTCAGCTAATTATTCTATTTTTAGTAGAGATGGGGAGTCAATGTTGCTTAGGCTGGTCTTGAACTCCTCAGCTCAAGGGATCCTCCTGCTTTGGCCTCCCAAAGTGCTAGGATTACAGGCATGAAAGCCATGCAGTTTAGCTATTTTGATGTGTGTGTGGTAGTTTTTCATGTGTTTTAATTCGCTTTTCTTAATTACTATTGAGTTTGAACACCTTTTTGTGTACTACCCATTTCTGTATCTTATTTTGTAACGTGCGTATTCAACTCTTATGTGCTTTTTTATTGTATTTTTAAAAAAATTAATTTGTAGGAGTCCTTGACTATTTTCGATGAGTCTTATTTTTATTGTAAACATTTAATTTTCTTTCATTTCTGTCTTTGAAATTGAGCATTTCTCAATTTCAGTGGAGTTCAGTATATCAGTTTTGTCATTTATGATTTCTATTTCTGTGTCTTGTTTAAGAAGTGTCTCCCAACAGTAGTATCATGAGGTTATTTTTGTTTTTTTCTAGAAGCTTTATTGTTTTACCTGTCTCATTTAGATCTATAATCTGCCTAGAATTGAATTTTGTTTGTAATGAAAAATGGGACCTTTTTTTATTTGAGAGCTTGCTTCTTTTCTAATATAGGCATTCATTGCTACAAATTTCTCTCTAAGTGTTAATTTAGAGGTGTCCCAAACATTTTGCTATGTGGTGCTTTTTATTTTTCTTTTAATTTTTTTTCTTTTATCTATGGGTAATTTAGTAATGAGTTACTTAAATTTCCAAACATTTGTAGATTTTCTAAGATTCTTCCCATTATTGATCCTGTTTTATGGTCAGATACCATATTTTGCATTGTTTGAATCCTTCTGAATTTTTTTCAGTTTATTGTATTGGTTTTATTTATTGACAAAACCACATATAATTATAGTGTCCAACATGATGTTTTGATATATGTATACGTTGTGGAATGGCTAGAACAAGCTAAGTAACACACACGTTACCTCACATATGTGTCTTTTTTGTATGTGTTGAGACCACTTAAAAATCTATTGTCTTAGCAGTTCTCAAGAATATATTACTGTTAACTGTGGTAACCACGTACACCATAAATCTTTTGGATTTATCAAGATGTATTTTAGGGCCCCAAATGTGGTCTTTCATGGCAAATACACTATATATACTTCAGAATAATATGTGTTCTGCTTTTGTTGGGTGGAATATTTTATAAATGTCTGTCTGCTCAAGGTCCTTGGCAGTGTTCTCATTTAGTTTGTCCTTGCTGATTATTCTGCCCATTAGGTTCTTTTAATCAGGTGAAGGTATTGAAATCAGCAGTTATAATTATGGTTATGTAATTTTGTTTATTTCTCCTTGCATTTCTATCAGTTTTCTTCACGTATTTTGAAGCTTACTTGTTAGCACATAAAACTTTGGCATTCTCATTTCTTCGTGATTATTTCAGCCTTTAGTCATTATAAAATGACTTCCCTTTATCTTTGCTAATATTCTTTCCTTTGAAATCTACTTTGTTTATAATGATGTGGTCATTTCATCATTTTTGGTCTCTGTTATCATGGTGTGTCTTTGTCATCCTTTTGCCTTTTCTCTATGTTGGTGTGTTGGTTGTAGAGAGCGTATAGCTGAATCTTGCTTTTCTATGTAGTCTAACTTTTTAATTTGGTGTTTAAACCATTTACATTTAATGTGTGATTTTTGATAAGTTAAGCTTGAGTCTAGCATCTTGGTACTTATTTTTCTCTTTGTCTCATTTGTTCTTTGTTCTGTCTTTCCATTTTCTGCTGTCTTTGGACTAAGAAAGTATTTTTTTATGACTCTGTTTTATCTCCTTTGTGGAGGTATTATAAGCCAATTATTTAGTTATTTTAGTGGCTGCTTTAGAGTTTATAGGCTGTATCTTTCACGTATCACAGTATATCATCAAGTGACACTGTACCATTTAACATTTAATGTAAAAACCTTACTATATTATACTTCTTTTTTTCCCCTCCTGATTTTTGTGCTATAGTTATCCTGTATTTTACTTATACATGTTATAAATCTGTTTAATAGTCAATTATATTTTAAAGAGATTTAAATAAGAAAAAACATGCATATATACCTATGTAGTCACCATTTTTGGTGCTCTTTATTCTTTAATTTTTATTTATTTATTTATTTATTTTGTAGAGACAGAGTCTCACTTTGTTGCCCTTGGTAGAGAGCTGTGGCGACACACAGCTCACAGCAATCTCCAACTCCTGGGCTTAAGCGATTCCCTTGCCTCAGCCTCCTGAGTAGCTGGGACTACAGGCACCCACCACAATGCCCAGCTATTTTTTTTGTTGCAGTTTGGCTGGGCCGGGCTTGAACCCACCACCCTCGGTATATGGGGCTGGCACCCTACTCACTGAGCCACAGATGCTGCCCCCTGGTGCTCTTTATTCTTTTGTGTAGATGCAGATTTTTATCTGGGATAGCCTTCCTTCTGCCTACAGGACTTTCTTTAACTTTCTTATACCAAGGATCTGCTATTTGTTGTTTAACCATTTTTATGTCTGAAAACATTTTGGTTTTGAGGTGGAATCTTGTGGTGTTGTCCAGGCTGGTCTCAAACTCCTGGGCTTAAGTAGTTCTCCCACCTCATCCTCCTGAGTAGCTGGGATTACAGGGGTGTACCGTTGTGCTCAGCCGAAAAAGATCTTTATTTGCTTTTGTTTTTGAAAGATATTTTTGTCTGATATGTAACTCTGAGTTGACTGTTTTTGTTTTTTAATACTTTAAAGATGATATTCTGTTGTCTTTTCATGTCTTTCTCAGAAGAAATCTTATATAACAAGATGCTTGTATCTTTGTTCCTCTGTAATATTACTTTATTACTCTTGCTGCTTTTAAGATTTTCTCTCTCACTGGTTTTGAGTGCTTCGAGGATTCCACCAGCCTAACTAGAAAATCACTAGAAAAAGGCACTGTTTCTGGCCTTTCACCTGGTTTTGAGCATTTTACTTGAATGGCTACTATGTACTTTTTTTTTTTCCCAGTTTTTCTATAGTTTTTTTTTTCTTTCTTTTTATAAATCATAGCTGTACATTAATACTGTCATGGGATACATTGTGCTGTTTTTATATACAATTTGAAATATTTTCATCAGACTGGTTAACATAGCCTTCATGTTACTATGTACTTTTGATTATGAGGTACGTAGGGTTCTTCATGTTTCTTGTGGCTGGGGTTCATTGAGCTTATTACTTTTATAGTTTTCATTAATTTTGAAAAATTTTCAACCATTACTTCTTCATATATTCTTTCTGTCCTTTCTTCTCTCTAGGGCACTAAAGTTACATATGTATTACGTTGTTTGTAATTGTTTTCTATCACACATATCCTGTGAGCTTGGATTCTTTTTCTTCTGTGTCTTGATTTAGAGAGTTTGTATTCCAGCGTTTTCACATTTATTTATCTTTTCTTGGCAATAGCTAACTTGTGACTAACTCCAGTCTGTGTACTTTTTATTTCAGACGTTGTGGTATATGTCTCCAGAATTTTGATTTGAATCTTTTTTTTTTTTTTTCTCGTATCTTCCTTGTCTTTACCTAACTTCTTTGAATATATGGATTTTAGTTATGGTAACTTTTAATATCCTTATCTGAAAAGTCTCATATCTCTTGTTTTTGGGGGTTGGTTAAGTTGATTATTCTTCTCAGGAAGGACTGTGTTTTCTTGCCTCTTTGCATACCTGATAATCCTAGATTAGATGGCAGGGATTTGAACTTGGTTGGGTAGTGGATATTTTTATATCCTTGAATCTTTGTGAGCTTTGTTCTGGGATGCAGTTAAGTTATATGGCAAGTTTTTTTTTTTTTTTTCTGGTCTTGCTTTAGGATTTGTTAGGTAGGTTTTGAAACAGTGCTCTAAGGCAGTTTTGTCTCCAGTAATGAGGCAAGACCTTCCAGAATATCCAATGCCCCATGTGCTGTGAGATTTTCTAGTTAGGCTGGTGGAAGAAGGCACCATTTCCGGCCTTTCAGATGTTTATTTCCCCAGCATGTACTGACTGGTTCTCTGATGAACTTGAGGGGGGGACCCTTTGAAGACCTTTGGCCAGCATAGCTCTGTCCTCTCTGTCCTATGAATTCTACCTGCCCTGATTTCTTGAGACTCGGAGCTTTGTCCACTGAACACTGCTGATTTCCTCCTCACCTACCTCTCTCTCAAGGCAATAAGCAGGGGTAATTACAGGGCTCACTTTGTCTTCCATCACTTAATCCTTCATTGTTTGATGCCCCGAGGCTTGAAAACAACAGTTGTTTTTTTTTAATCTGTATTTTATTTCTCTCTCTCTCTCTTTTTTTTTTTTTTTGGTTATTTAGGTAGGATTATAAATCTGTTTTCCATTACACCATCTTGACCAGATGGAAATTCATTTGCTTTCATTTAAAAATGTCCTAAATATACTATTACTTTATAAAATAAAAATTATTTGTTGTCTGGAGTTTTAATATTTTTAGAGCATTATTTCCGAGAGAACTGGGAAGAGGCTGGCACAGAGTGAGCCATGTATTCACAGTGTAGTGAGTGATGGTCTGATTCAGACACAGCGTGCTGCCTTAACTCTGGGTCCTGTGTGCTCTGTCCACAGCGATATGTATTTATCTTTCTGAGTTCATTGAAAATATCTTCCAGGTTGTACGTGAGAGATCAGTGGCAGGACATGTTTTTCTTCATTACTTAGTTAAAAGGTTCAGTTAAGATTGATTCTTGTTAGAGATACTGTTTGTCAACATCCTTGTCTTTATTATTATTCTTAGCCGTTGTTGAGTCGTCTTGAGTTACTTTCCCCCCTCTGTAGTCACAGTATATAGAAACAGTATAATTTGTGACATTGTCCTGATGCCTTATATATCCACTGTCATTATGGTGCTGGATTTGCTCACCTGGTCAAGTCTAAGGATTTTAAATTGGAATATTGCAATATTGCCCCTCTCAGAAAAAGCATTGGAGTTTTGAAAACAGTGAGACTTTTCTAAAGGATTTATTTAAGACAGTAGATGTAGGAATTTCCATTTGGAAAGCCCATATGTTTGTCTTTTTAAGTAAATGAAGATCTGCAGTTACTACTGAAAGCGTTACAGGATAATGCACTTCAGAGTGGAATTATGAAGCCTACTTTCTATTTTAATATTTAAAATGAACATATTGTGTAATTATTTTTTCAAGAATATTTGTTGAATACTCTACATCCTAATAACTCTGGAGGAGTACAGCAGATCAGTCTGATGTCAATACTTATTGAAGAAAAATAAACACCTTTTGTTTCCTAAGAATCTGGAGGGTTAGAGTGATAAGTCTGATATATATACTCCCTGGAGTATGTGTTTGCTATCTACATCTAGCAGATAACACATGAATGGTTAAGGTAGGAAGTAGTACAAATTACAGATAAAGGGCTCGGAATTCTCTAAGATTTTAGCTGTTAGAGCACTCTCTTTCTTTTCTGACTTCCCTTACCTTGGTTTTCTTAAACATTTTCCTTTGGTGTTTTCTTTTCCTGATCCCCCTGAGGTACCCATTGATTCACAATCTGTTTTTAAGTTGGATTGCAAACATGAATATGCCCCTTTTCAATAAACTGTCACTTATTTGTTGGCTAATACTTGTTCTACTGCAGACTGATCTATATAAAGTAAAGACCTTCACTGGGAGTTGGAACTTTCATAGACATTTGAATTTGAGAATAAAAATGATATAGATACTTTAGGTTGTATAATTACCTATAACCAGTGTCAGGGCATTTTATTAGAAAATAACTTCTTCCTAAGAGGTTTATTTTGACTCAGTGGACTCAATTCAGTGTTTGTCAATAATTAACATTGGCTGGGAGCCATCTACTTGTTTTTTGGATACTTGATTTTGCAGTTTATGAAATGGTGCTGGAGAAAGGGATCAGAGATGTCGAACAACTGAGTTTTATTCATGATACTGGAGTCCTAAGTCTGCTCATGGCTTTAGGCTTCTCTATGTTCTGACATTTGCATTTCTCCCTATTCATTAATCTTGTGGCAAAGGCTCTGGTCTGTGTCTCCAATGTTCATCCGGGTTATGATCACGTCTTTACATGTAGTTAGTTGAATTTTTTTTTTGAGACAGGAGCCTCAAGCTGTCCCCCTGGGTAGAGTGCCGTGGTATCTCAGCTCACAGCAACCTCCAACTCCTGGGCTCAAGCGAGTCTCCTGCCTCAGCCTCCCAAGTAGCTGGGACCACAGGCGCCAGCCACAATGCCCAGCTATTTTTTTTTTTTTTTGGTTGCAGCCGTCATTGTTGTTTGGCAGGCCTGGGCTGGATTCGAACCCACCACTTTGGGTGTATGTGTCTGGCACCTTAGCCACTTGAGCCACAGGCGCCAAGCCAGTTGCATTTTTACTCAGTGAGAGGTGCACAGTAAGTTTAAGCAACCTAAAGATTTAAGGTTATATTATATTCTTCGCAATTTTACTTTTCAAAAATCAATTCAACTTAGGTTGTTTAAACTTAGAAGTAGGAGTTAGTCATTGTTAGATTATCTCAGGTAATGTTTATATAAATTAACCAATAATTTATCACTATCTTTTCCTAGGATAGCTAGAAAACCTAGACTTAACCTGGAGTACAGATGTCAGGGCAATGAATGGATTTGAGAATTCCCTAAAATTTTGTGTTTAAACTTATGTGCTTTTCTTTTTTAAAATTGGCTTATAACTTTGACCTGATATGGAAGCTTATAGAATAGGGACATTTTTTCTGTTTTGTTCGCTGATTTATTACAAGTGCTTGGAACAGTGGCTGATGCAGAGAGAGAACTCAGTAAATATTTGTTGAATGAATGACTCTTCAGATATCTTCTCTCTCTCTTTTTTTAACTTTTAAGTAAATGACATTTAGTATATGAAATTTACTTCAAATAAAGTCACTTAAAAAATGAAAGGAAAAACAATACCTATCTTACAAAAATTCTTCCAACGAATAGAAAAAGATAAGCATAATATTGATAATACCTGATAAAAATATTACAAGAAAGGAAAGTCATTGGCCAGCTGTCCTTATTACTGTAAACACAGATATCCCACCCACAATATTAGCAACTGAATCAATTGAATAAAAAAAAAAAAAAAGGACTGCAACCAAGTTGAGTTTATTCCAGAAATGCAAGGCTAGTATAACATTCAGGTTCCAATCCGGATAATTCACCACACTTAGAGGAAACAAAGCATAAAACCGTATGATCTTTTCAATAAATGCCAAAAGATACATCTATGATACAATTCAACACCTATAGATGGTAGAAATTCTTAGCAAACTAGAGGTAGAGAGGAACTTCTTTCATCTGATAAAGAGTATTTTGAAAACTGAAGGATGATATATTCATAACGGAAAGAATGTTCTCTCTCTCCACGTTAGTACCGTGCTGGAGAGCCTAGTTAGTGTAATACAGCATAGGGTACAATGAGACTGTCAGATACAGGCAATGTGACTAAGTAGAAATTTAAAAAAATAATTAGGTAAAGTATTGGAATGAAGAAACAAATTTATGTTCAGTAGAGTGCCATGACATCACAGTACATAGCAACCTCAAACTCTTGGGCCTAAGCGATTCTCTTGCCTCAGCCTCCCAAGTAGCTGGGACTACAGGTGCCTGCCACAACACCTGGCTATTTTTTGGTTGTAGTTGTCATTGTTTAGCAGGCCCAGGCTGGCCTCGAATCTGCCTCAGTGTATGTGGCTGATACCCTACCCACTGACCACATGCGTCGCCAGTTTATCTATACATTGAGTCTAAGAGAAATATGGAGAAAGCAATTCTATTTCCACATAGTAGTAACTGAAAAATCAGAAAATAACAATTTTTCAAAATATGTACTATTCACTAGCATAAAAAATCAAATGCAGTAGAATTAATTTAAAAATGTACAAATCCTCAATGGAGAAAATTATAAAGTATTGGAGAAATTACCGATTGTATAAATAAATGGAAGACATATCTTTATCCCAGATCATAAAACACAACACGGTGAACATGCTGGGTTTTCCAGGATCGATTTATCTGTAGATTTGATGTAATCCCGACCAAAACCCCAGCAGGTTATTTTTGTGAAAACTGACAAGCTCATTTAAAATTTACATGAAAACCGAAAGAGTACCAAAATATCAAAGCAACCCTGAGGAAGAACCAACGTGTAGGACTCCCACAGTGAGAGATTAAGACAGTATAGAGGTGTGATGAAACTGAAGTCGTAACGTCCAGATTTAGATGAGAAGTGCAGGGGTGAAGAATCAGAAGTCTGGAAACTGACCCGTATATATGCTCAGTCACTTGATTTGTACCAAATGTGTCACTGCAGGTCTTTATGTTTCTAGAGTCAACATGCCAGAAACCAGGTGGTAAGAATGTGAGCACTAACGAAACAAATCCCTCCTTGCCCTCAAGGAGCTTTTGCTGATTGGAGGAAATCCAGAGGAGCGTAATTTATGAGAATATTTAATTGGTTATTTGTGTTTCTACTAGACAGCGAGTCCCTTACGGGTAGGTCGTTTGTCTAATCTTACTGTGTTTTTATATGCTTAGCTCAGTTTATGGCACGTCATAATGATTACTTATTTACTGTTAAGTAGATAATTTATTAGCCGTCTTTTACCTAATTCAAGTTAGTGTTTATGTTATAAGTTTATCTTTTACACCGACAGATTCTGTTCTCGAGGTTCTTGGTCTTAGACAGTGGTTCTCAACCTGTGGGTCGCAACCAATGAAAATACATCCTGCATATCAGATATTTACATTACAATTCATAACAGTAGCAAAATTACAGTTATAAAGTAGAAACAAAAACAGTTTTATGGTTGGAGTTCACCACGACATGAGGAACTATATTAAAGGGTCACGGCATTAGGAAGGTTGAGAACCAGTGGTCTTAGAGATCTCATTTTTTAATTTAGTATGTTAGTAAATTAGTAATGAAGGAGGCTAGTTGAAAGTTACAGGCTGAGCTAAAATTATCATCACGTTTGAACTCTAATCCTGATAAAATTCAGTGGTAATCTAGAGGTCATTAGTAGTATCTCTGTGTTTTTCAATCATTATGAGCACTTTCACGTGTTGCCTGGCTTGGTATCTGTTTGTAAAGGTGTTGTCTTGGGCCACTAATTCATCCTGGTGTGGTAGTTGTTACCCTTTCTATTGGCTGGATCTTTGGCCTGCCCTGTCGGTGCCTTAGTTGTTTGTGTTCTCCTTTTACGGTGATTTTACGATATCCTTTTCCTAAGAATATTTAACAGTACTTTTCTGTATTGCTTCTAAATGTATTGTTCATTTAGTGGGTCTGTATCTGAATGAAAGGGTAGAGTATTAATGAATACATCACTTAAAATGTTTATGTAGTGTCTGTCTCAGCATGATGAGTAGTATGAGTACAATTAGAATATGACTAAAGGATTCACTTAGTATATACCAAGAACTTTCCTTTCTCTGTTTTTCATTTATTTCCTACAATAACTGGCCATAACAATTATGTCCAAGAACATTTCAGTGACCTCTTAGGACAGGGATTTGTTTTTGAAATGGAAATGCCACTTTATGAAATTCCACAAAATCTGCGACTTTGTGTAAGTAGTGTATTTTAAATTATCATCCCTGCTGATGTAACTGCTTTTGTTTGTCATTAGTTTCCAAATACGTCTTTACTTTCATGATCATACTACTTATATTTATTTTCTCTGTATAGTTTCCTATAACATTTGGACTAATTTTAACAGTTTCAGGCTTAGTGCCCGTAGCATAGTGGTTACAGCACCAGCCACATACACCAAAGGTGGCGGGTTGGAACCCAGTCCGGGCCAGCTAAACAACAGTGACAACTGCAACCAAAAATAGCCAGGTGTTGTGGCAGGCGCCTGTGGTCCAGGCTACTTGGGAGGCTGAGGCAAGAGAATCGCTTAAGCCTAAGAGTTTGACGTTGCTGTGAGCTCTGATGCCACGGCACTCTACTGAGGGCAACATAGTAAGACTCTGTTTCAAAAAACAAAAAAAAATGTGGGGGAAAATTTTTTTTTTCATTTTATAATTCTTCATGTAAACTATCAATCAAATCAAAAGGCAGAATAATTCACATTTGCAGGCAATCATGATCTTGTGTACCTTTGCTCAACAAGGTATGGAAAGATGTGCTGTATTATCTGTCAAGGGAGTTAACCAGTGAAAGATAAAACAGGGGGCTTAGGAAACTGGGGAACCCATTGAGGAGAACAGTGAGGGAGAATACACAGTATGGTAGAGAAGGCAAGTGTCAGGATGACTGCCATGTGACAGGTATGAGCAGAGGGTGTGAGGCAGCTTCTAAAGAGGTGCTTTGTGGAGAATAAAACAGACTTCAAATCACTGAGAGGGTGTCTGAGGGTTTAAGAAGAAGAAATAAGTGTAGAAGACAAATGGGGAGGGAGGAAGATAATTTTTAAATTTAGAAAAAAACAGTAAGGTCCCCAAGAAAGGAAATAATCTTAGAAAGTTATTAGGGTCAACATTGAACAATCTGTAGAGATAGAGATATTTATCTCTCTGTATAACTGTCTATCCTAACTGTCTGTCTATATAGGGAGAGAAGGAGAGGCAGAATATAAATATTAATATTGATAATGACCAAAAGTTATGATATAATTATTTTGGGAACTTGGGGGTAAAGGATAGGAAATTGGTTAGATGACATGGTTTGTCAAAGTTAAAATATTGTATTCAACAGTAATGGTAGAGACCAATGGCTAATGTTTAAATTTAGTAAATCAAGAAGTTATAGGATTAGCATATTGTCTAGTGACAGAGAAGTAAATGCTGGAAGAAGTGAAAAGGGTTGAAGGTGGTTGCCTCTCGGGATCCACCTTGGGCAGGGGCAGGGAGATACCCTCTTTCAAAATGAGCCCTTTCCTGTCCTTTGGCATATCACATCAAGCTGTGTGCCTGTGTTGTTGCCCTTATGTTGTATGAGCTGTCAGTTCTGTTGGACGCATTAAAATGCGCTGAATTACAGCACAGCACCTTCTTGAGTAATAGCTAAATCGTTCTGTCTCATCGGCCGTGTTCTGCAGATTAACTTAGGGGCCTCATGCTTAGGACCCCATAGGAAGACATTTCCATCTTGATCTGGGTCCAGTCTTTGTGATGACCACACATATCCACATACAAGGTCTGAGGCTTCCTGCCTTTCTTTAGAGGGGAAGATTTTTAAATCATTATCTACTAGTAAGCTTGTTTTCTAACCTCCGCGGATAGTATTATTAATGAATTTATTGGTATAAGGTTTTGGCATTAGGAAATACTAACAAATAGGAATTTTTAAGATAATATAAGGAATTATAAGGAGAATTAGAGTTTTCTTCCTAAGATTGAATACTATCTTTTCATGTGACAGGAAACAGTTGAAGAGGCTCTAGCTGCAAAGTTACTTACTTTTAAGCCCTTTAGGACCCTTCCAGGTAAAATGATGGAACTGTGTCACTATTTCAAGCTGTGCTACAACTCTTCTCCTATATATTTTGCTAATTCCTTATGGGAGGAGCAAACTGATAGTTGGTGACCGAGCAGCTTTTCTGTTTTAAGAAATCAAATGCTTGATTATATTTTACAGTGTAAATTTCTGATACCGGGTATAACTTTTCAGATTATGTAGCATTAAATCCTGAGCTGTTTGTCTTGGAAGTGGTATGTCTTCTTCCTGCTAATCTGTGTTGCTCATATTTCTTTATGTGGATAGTTGTAAAAGCTATACCAGAGTTTAATTTCTCAGTGAATTGTCAAAGTATTTCCAGATTCTGCCACTTCTGTTATGAGGTATTGTGAATAAAGTGGTTTTTGGTGGTGATAGAGAGGTTTTTAAAACATAGTAAATCTGATTCCTTGATTTTTATTATGGTATTTTTCTTGGGTTTTAGTGCCCACAGAGTTTATTAAAGGACAAGTATAAGTGTCTTTTTCTATATGAAATATCATTTAAACATGACTCTAAAAATATAATATCAGAATCTATTTTTTTCTCCTTAAAAAAGTTATGTCTGGTGAATAGTATTCTACTAGCATGTACTATGTCTATTTCAGCAGTTATGACAGTAACATTTCTCATTTCCTTTTGCATTTGTGCCTTAGAGAAAATATTGTGGTTTTTAATCCCACTGTTTATTTGACCCCGCTAGAGGAATGATCACTCAGTCCTAAACTTGTATTCATTTATATTGAATTTCCCCACTCTCATTGTAGTATCCTTTCTGAGTTAAGAGATTAAAATCACTCAAGATTAGCACAGCCTTTCCAGGGATATAGTAATTTCTTCCTCTTTTTGGAAAGTGAATTTATAGAAAAGTCCCAGCTGTTAGAAGCCACCAAAGAAAGTTTTTCAACATGCTGGTGACACAAAAGCTAAAACCTAAAAATTTGTTCCTTGCCATCCAAACTTACCGACTGTGGGGAGGTGACTATTTTATTGGTCATGATCGCTGAATTTGTAATTCAAAATGAGAAATAAAAAATAAAGTTATTCTTAGGTGTGGAAATGTTTGGGGTTTCTTTGCAAGATTATGATGACGGTCATAGGCCATATGAAATGTGCTATTAAAAGTAACTCTTTCTTTCATAAATATAAAATAATTATGATTTCTTAAAGAGCAAAAACGGGTCTCTTATACTAATAAGGAATTGCAACATCCCAGATGAAACTTTCGTGTGTGTAAGAAGGGCTGGAGTAAGAGTTTCTTTTTTTATGTTACCCTTTTCACAGACTTTTAGTTCTGCTGTTTACCTCACACGTGCCTGATTGACATTATGATGCATTCGTGTAGAAATTATGAAAAAGTTGTTTTCATGCAGCTGTCCTGTGGTCACAAAAGGACTTCACTGCATGAAAAGCAAACATATCATTCAGCAGACAATGCTTAATCTGTTCAGGAGCCCAGACCTATTGCTGTTCAATGTTAGAAGAAAGAAGAGGGATTAATTTGAAGATGCTTGTGCATGACATATGGTAATTTCTCCATAGGAAGAAAGTGTCAAATGGTGACCTCTAAATCTTAACATTGACCTCCAGTTGTAGAATGTGTGTGCCATACGGTTCTTTTTCTTTTTCATATGATAATTTAAGCTGAAACATTTTCCTGGCGGCATAACTTTTTTGGGGGGGAGGGGAAGGAACTAGTGCCTCTATTCTATAAGAACTATAAAGTTCACAAGAATTACTTTTAGTTTATAAACCATTTGTATAATAAAAACTGTTTTTAAATTTTGATGAATGAATGTAGGATTCTTCTAACAAGAGTTAAACGCAGTATATTCTTTATAAGTTGGTATATTTTAAATTAAATTTTTAATTAAATGAGTGGTCTCATTTAAATGAAATGGTCTCAGTGAATATTGAACTAGCACCTCTATTCTATAAGAATTATAAAATTCACAAGAATTACTTTTAGTATATAAACCATTTGTATAATAAAAACTATTTTTAAATTTTGATGAATGAATGTAGGATTCTTCTAACAAGAGTTAAACATAGTATATTCTTTACAAGTTGGTATATTTTAAATCAAATGAGTGTGGAGAATTGAAATGGTCTCAGTGAATACTGGTTTGTGATATTTAAGAATAACTTAGGTATGTATAATGTTAGAGTAAATTGTTAGAAAAATGTAACTGGCAATATGAAGACCAAAATAATTTTTCATCTCAATATACATTTAAAAAAATTACACTCTTGTTTAATTTTTAATGTGCTGTCCTTTTTCTCATTATTACCGTAGTTGTCTTAGAGCTATGTTTTCTATTAGTAAAGACATCATTTATAACATGAAATAGACTTTGCCTTTGAGAGAGCTGTGAACGACACTGCGATTGCTATTCAATGAGTATGTCATTCCCTGCTGTAATCTTTGATGGTCGTGCCCTTCTGATTAAAGCACCACGTTTCCGTTCTACATTCACTATGTTTTGCCAACTTTGTTTTTCATTCTTCACTAATATTAAGCTTTTTTCCAGAAACTGCTGTACCTCAATTCTCTCCTCCTCCTCTCTTCTCTTTTCCTCTGCAAGTGGCCACACCTGTCGTTTCCGCGCGGTCCGCTGCTGATCACTCTGGCTCTGACCCTGCTTCTGCTCCTGCTTTACATCCCTGTTTCTTAGTGAATGAAGGTATTCTCTCTCGACTTCCTAACCGCTGCCTTTCGAGCTGTGCTTTATTCTGACAGACATGTTCTTTTTTATCTGATTTGTACATTCATCTGCTTTGTTACCTGTGAGATCCTGAAGTTGCTATCTTGTAGCTTTATTTGCTAATTTTAGTGACAAGAGCCAGTTATAAAAATGTAATGTTATCCCTGGCTGGTATAAGCCACGTTTCCTATAATCGAGACTGTTGTTAAAGAAGTGCACAGATGTCCAGCTTCCATGCAGAGTTGGTGTTAGCGGTGGACTGGTCAGTTGTCATAATCACGTTTGCCGTGTAATCTCTGGCATTAAAGCTAACGAATTTATTTTATATGTGTCATTACTCTGTGACAGACACATTTTGCTGTCTTTACACAACTGTATGCTCTGGTTGGGGAGAGTATAAGGAAGTCTCTTAATTTGCACTGTCATTTGAAAAGTCTTTAAATTGGTAATTGGCACTAGTGATTATAGACTGTTAGGAATTGGCATTTTTCTTCCTTACTATTTTTTGTTTCAGGCTCAGACAAAAGTCTTTTGATTTCAATTTTTAAGATGTACTTGGGGTGCCCTATACACATACATACATACATATGTATTTAAATATGCACATATATACATACATATAAATTATATCTCCTTGTGTTGTAAATGAGTCCTATTGTAAAATGGGTGTTCCTATCACCTTAATATAATTACAGATGGATTCTCAGTTGATGAGAATTTCAGTATTGAAAGATGACTCTTGAGATAGGTGACCTTTCTTTCTGTCTCTCCCCACTCACTCACTCTTTTTAATAATTCCAGTGATCATTTTGAATTTTATGTAGGGGTTTGTCATTATTATCAGGAGACTATGTTTTAAATTATTTCAAGTCATTGCTTTGCTGAAATTCTATGTTCACAGATAATTTAGTTTATAACATGGTAGTAGGCTTTTTTTTTTGGTATCTATTCTTTTTCTTTTTTAGAGACAAAGTCTCAGTTTGTCGCCCTCGGTAGTGTGCTGTGGCATCACAGCTCACAGCAACCTCCAGCTCTTGGGCTTAGGCGATTCTCTTGCCTCAGTCTCCCGAGTAGCTGGGACTACAGGCTCCCTCCACAACGCCCAGCTATTTTTTTGTTGCAATTAGGCTGGGGCTGGGTTTGAACCCGCCACCCTCAGTATATGGGGCCTGTGCCCTACTCACTGAGCCACAGGTGCTGCCCTGTATCTACTCTTAATTATTTGTCTTTTAATGTTATCCCCAGGAGGTAATGTTAATTACTGTGGGTTAACAGTGACCTCATACATAATTTGGTAAGACGAGGCATTTATCGTGTACGTATTCTTCAGACAGCCTTAAAATAGGATTGAAATGATTATTCGAGAATGTCTGTATACAGTACTTTTATGTATTGCATTGGTATACAGCGTTTGTCTTTCTTCATGTAATCAAGTTCCATATTGTGAATTTGAACTTTGGAAAAAGTAACCTTTATTCTCACAAATTAGAGTTCATGATATTTAAGATTTTGCAAATTTTTATTTTGGGGAGTGTCTGAGCTCCTTTTTTCTCTCAAAATTAGTGTTATAGTACTTAGATCAGTTATGATTATGATTAAATACAGGATGCATTTTGTAAGAAAAGGAATCAATAAGTACCTTAATTAAAGGTTCCGTGACAGAAGACGGAAGACGTCTCTTTTGGCAACACAATGGCAGCACCCAGATGGCCGGGCTTTTAAGGGACACGATCCTATTTTTAGATATCCCTGTGAATGCCCTTTTAACTGGCAGTGGTTTCAGATCTGTAGTTTGAGTACATGTTTATTTTTATGCTTTACCGTCCCTGAAGCATACATTTATTTTATTTTGGAGGGACTGTTTAAAAGTGTGTTTTCCTGTCAGTTTGGATCAACTTCATGTGGAAATTTATTTTTATTTGCTTTAAAATATTAAGAGTTCTTCGTAGGCATCAAATACATTGTTTAGGGATGAAATACATTTGGAATCATTTTTTGTACAAAATGTCTCATTACTTTGAAATCCTTTATACCATAACTTAGCACATCTGTCGTTTTGGGTCAGTTTGGGTTATACTTACATAAAGAAAAATTTTGAATTAGGCCATGCCAAAATGTTTAAAGTATTTGTAATGTATTTTAATAGGATGGAGTCAGCTGGCGGCTATGCACTGTGTCATGCTGCCGGACCTGCTGGGCCTGGATAGATTTAGGCCTCCACTTCTAGAGATGCTCGCCCGAAGATGGCAAGATCGATGCTTGGAGGTAATGTCGAGGCGATAAGAGAATAAAAACATCGTAAAGGCATTGGTCAATGGAAGCTTGAAACCGAAATGGTTAATGTTTATCTAATTTATTTTATCATCTTTTATTATGTCCTAAAAATAGGGATTCACGATTTCTGTGTTTTCCTTTTTCAGTTTATATATTAAGCAGTAGTGTTCCAGCTGATCTATTAATTTACTTTTTTTTTTAAAATCCAGTGGCTATTTTATTTTTAAAAAGTTTTATACGCTCTATAGACCTGTGCAATTTTGGTTTCTACATAGATTATACACACAGATACAAAAATACACAAGCCCGCCTGCCCTAAAATCACACACTCGGTATAATGACAACCGTCCAACCCTAAGTGAATAGCTGTAGCCTAATGGAAGATGCTGTGTTATTGTAAAAGGAGAAGTCTTTAGAATTAGAAGAGACCTAAGTTTAAATATCATTCCCACTAATTATTAACTTTGTGACCCTGAGCAATTTACTTAACCTATTGGAAGCTCATTTGTAAAGTGGGGATAATAATATATTCCTCATGGGATTGCTGTCAGGATCAAGTAAAATAATGCAAGTAAAACAGTAAGTACAGAGTCTGACACGTGGTAGGAGCTCAGTAAATGGTAGTCATGATTTTGTGTTAATGGACTTTATGCTGTATTAGATATTACTCAGGATCTAATATCACTGGGACATGGAAAGGTTTTATAGAGATTTTTCTTATTATGGCATTTGCTCTGTAAAGGTGTGACAGTTTATATTTTTAAAGATTTTTACTTTTTGAATAATGGTTTTCTAATACATACTAGTGACATATTTGCCCCTTTCTTGGTCTGTCCCCCATCAACTCCAAGTGGAATTGCAGAATACTAAAATTTCCCTGGGTTTGCATCGAATAATATTTTGAATTTACTTCCAAATGTACTTATATTTAAAAACACTTTTACTCAGACTCTTCCCTGGATGCTACTGAGTTGTCTCTCCAATTGTAAAGAGTTAATAATAAGTTGGTGTCTCTCTTAGTACCGACTACCTTTTTTGGCCTCTTGCTTATGGTACTTTTATCAAAATAAAGCAAAATAAAAGTAAACTAAAACTGCAAAATAAAAGGTATATACTGAAAAAAATGGGTATAATTTTGAAAAATGATTTCCTCTGTACAACTAAAAGAGGTTATGCCATTACATAGGAATGTATATGCCTACTTATCAAAAACCTTGTTTAACCATTATCTTAGGTACACATAAATCGTGTGAATTTATATGTATTTTGTAAATGGTACCTATTGAGCATATAGAACATAAAGAAATTTAGTAGATAAGGTTGAATTTCTTCAGGCTAAAAGAGAAATTTTTTTTTTTTGAGACAGAGTCTCAACCTATCACTCTGGGTAGAGTGCTGTGGCGTCACAGCTCACAGCAACCTCAAACTGTTGGGCTTCAGTGATTCTCTTGCCTTAGCCTACCAAGTAGCTGTGACGACAGGCACCTGCCACAATGCCCGGCTCATTGTTTGTTTTTTTTTGTTGCATTTGTCATTGTTATTTGAGCTGGCCCAGGCCTGGTTCGAACCCACCAGCCTTGGTGTATGTGGCCGGTGCCCTGACTACTGAGCTATGGGCACCACCCAGAAAATCTTAATAGTTCTAACAGGCATTTAATAGTAACAATAATGTAGAAATTTTAAAACTGAAATGCTGCTTTAAAGTTCAAAAATGCTTAGGAAAATGAAGTGTTAAAGCAAAAACTGATTAAATTGTTTAAACTTAATTCCATCCATTAGTGTTAAAATATTTTTCGGTGAGATCATTAATTAGAATGCCCTTGCTAAATTGCTAGCCTTCAATTTATTCCTGTTTGAATACTTAATTCATTATTTGGTTTGCAGGAACTAAACATGGTTTTTAGTTTTCCTAGCTGTACTTCACTGTGAACTTTCTAGTTTATAAACACTTGCCTCCTCGACTGATCTGCTTTCTGTCTTTACATTTGGACATCTTAGGTGAGAGAAGCTGCACAGGCCCTGCTACTAGCGGAACTGAGAAGAATTGAGCAGGCCGGACGGAAGGAAGCCATCGACGCCTGGGCTCCTTATTTACCCCAGTACATGGACCACGTCATATCACGTAAGGTTCTCATGCTTTTCTGCAGAGTTTCTTTTGCAGACCTATGTATGTAGAAAAAGTACCCAGACTCACAAATACGTATGCTACTCCTATCACCAAAAATGAGTGATTAGCCTCAAAGTGAAAAGAAAGGATCCTCAAATTCTGCTTTTTTATTTTCTGACTCGTTCTAGTTTGGCATTTGATAAGCCAAAAGCCAAACCTGTCTAATAGCAAAATAATTCATTATGATTGATCTGTTATGAAATTGATTCCTAATCAGAAATCTTACACTTAACACCAACACCTCTCTGGGCCCATTGCACTATTGTCCTTATGCTGCCAGCTTATTAGATAGGATCTGATGACACCCAAGTGTGAGTACGAGATTGAAAATTGAAAAAGATCTGGTGGCGTTAGATCTGTGTACTATTGAAGAAGAGAAAACTAGCAAGGATTTTAATTGATGGATCTTCCAAAAGAGCATAATTTAAATATATTGGGAAAATTGTTGAAATTTTAGAGTATTTCTTGCAAAATAAAACCTTTGTAATCATACTGTTAAGTCAAATGTGCGTTGGCAAAAAGTTATATTGTGTTATCATAGTTTTTCTTTTCTTCTCAGAAAAAGTGTTCTTACTCCCAATTCATCATTTGACTAATTCTTTATTCTTCTATAAAATGTTCAGAATTTAAATTTTAACCTAAGTTATGTTGATTATAAGATAAATTAGTTTCAGTTTTTAAAAATTAAGTCTCAAATGTTTGAAAAACTTTTAATATGAAAATTTAGCTTAAATTTTAGGTGGATTTGTATTAAATGACCTTTTGCCAGTGCTAGTTATTCTTGGTAGTAAAATACTCATTACACATGTCAGGATGGCCAGTATATGATTATATAAGAAGGAAATTGGAAACTAAATTCAGAAAGGGTCATGCGTGTTGTAAGTGGTCTAACTCTACCAGATGTTGGCCAGTGTCGACTGTAGTAAATATTGATATAGGCACGTGACCTTGGGCACTTCACTCAATTAACCTTTCTCAGCCTTAGTTTTGTTGCAAATAAAATGAAGATGGTAGGACTTTAGAGGGTTATTGTAAGGAACGAGTTGGTCTTTGTTAAGTATTCTGGACAGTACGCAGCCCATCATAAGCACTGTACTTATTAAACAAATACTTTATAATCTATAAAAACACAAATGTCTGTTTCATATATAACTACACATTGACAACTCTGGTTAAAATTCTTGAGTGAATAATAGAATATGGACTCAGTGACTATTAGTTTTCATTTGCTTACTGAGAATATTTCTGTTTTAATAACAGAAAATTAAATTTAAAAAACTGGGGTCCCTAAGGATATGGACTCTATGTCAGGTGGTAGGCTTAAAATTCTTTTTCATATATGTGCAGGTTTTAAAATGCATTTCCAGAATGTAAAAAAAGTTTAAAAAGTAAGATCAGAAAAAAAGATCAGCTCTTGAGTATTTGTCTGGATAGTCGGGACCAGTGTTCTTTGTTTATAACCTGTGGGCATTCACTTGTAATATTTGAGGAAACAGAGTAAGACAGCTCCTAAAACAGAATTAAGGACACACAGTGAGTCTAGCACTGTAGAATTGGTTGAAGGTAAAAGTAGACAATTGCAGTTTACTTGAGATTCTTTAAAAAGGAGAACGCTGTGGTGAAGATGTTAAGAAACTTTTTTTTTTTTAAAGACATCTGCATTTAGAATGGACTGGTATAAATTGGGGCAAAGGATTAAAATAAAATAAGTAGCTGGGGAGCTATTACAGAAGGGGACATGGGACCCACACCTAAACGTAGATGGGTTAGAATAAGAGATAATTTGTAGCGTTTGATTGCTGATTGCATACAAAGGTCTGAGAAAAACACCAAGGATGAGTACAGTGTTGTATTCTTGGCAGTTGGAGAAGAGCGTGAACATTAGCAATTGTAGTGGATGCCATTTGTTTTTGTTCCTGGAAAGAAGAGCATGAATTAGTTAAGAGCATAGTGAAGCCACAGATTACTCCCTGAATTAATGAAGAGAGGTGTACGTGGCTAAGCAAGAGGTCTGTTAGCGGGTTCAGAGAGGATGGGAAATATAAGTAAAACAATGACATTACCTGCCATTAATTGGATACTTTCTCTGTGTCAGGCTTTTGCTAAGTACTTGGTTCATGTTATTTCATTTAACATTACAATAAATTTGGAAAGTAGATACTGTTGTCATCACTCCCTTTTGTATCCCCTACCCGTTTGTTTTTTCAGGTGAGTTAACTGAGGCCAGGAGAGATTAGGAAACTTTCTGAATGTTCCTCAGTTACTAAGTAACTATCAGACTCCTAAACTCCTTGTCTGAACCCCTATTTATCTGTCCTGCTTGCTCCAGCATCCTTAGAACTAACATGGGTTGGAAGTGGAAGAATGATTAGATATTTGGTTTAACTAATAATCGCTTTCCAGCCATATTACATTTAGCAACAGCAAAATGGACCAGAAAAATAATTGTTTGAAAGTTACTCTCTGATGGCTCTCATCACTGTTTAAGCATAAGTTGAGTTGTTCTTAGGTCCAACTTAAAACTTTCTACTTAAGTAATTAAGCCCTTGGTATTTAATTATAATATCCTGGAGTACTTCATAATTAAGTAAATGCTGGCTTACTTAAAATTTTAATCCTATCAGTTGTCATAATTGTTTTTTTAGTGAAAGAATAAACAAACATGCATTGCCCACAACACTAAAACATCACACACCAACAACTCTTGATATAATATGTTAATCTTTTGTGGAGCTTTCGTACTGACTGAGTGTAAAGTTAGTTTCAGTTTGCTTTGCTGAGAGCTTTCTATTTTAATAAAAGGGTGTCCAGCTGAAGAAGTGGGGATTCTGAATGTATGAAAGGGGAAGAAAGTACACAACAAATGAGGAAAGACCACATAGGGCTGTTGAACAGATTTGCCCTCCAAAGGGATCAAAAGGTTATGGAGCCAGCTGGTAGACAGCCCACACCTGCCGCCCACGTGCTTGTACTGAAACCGCCTCTCCCATTGTCACTAAGGTCTGAGGAGATGACCATTGTAGCGCTGTTTTAGAAACTTAGAACTTGTTTTTCTTAGCATAGGAATCCTTCTTAATTACCAAAGTAGGCAGAATGTTAAACAGTAGATCTGGTAAATATACCATTCATCAGCTATTTTCTTATAATTTAGTCTCTGCCCTGTCATAGCCAAGCAGTAATTTATGACTGAGCTTTCTCTAAGAATGCCTTTACTACATATTAGAAGTTTGCCTAAAACTCAGAAAATGCTCTTATCTGAAGGCTGATGGACTCTGATAGCCTAAGTTCATCTTGGAGATTTGGAGTCTAAGGTTTAAAGTGGGTAGTAACTTTCTCTAAGTTTATAGTCAGTAAGTGAGTGGGCTGGGACTAAGATGACAATTAAGTTAATTTGTCTTATTGACTAAGATCTTCTATATTTTATTTAGGTACATTTTGTGATGAAAAGCCTTTGCAGATTTGTTTGACATCCTAAAGAAAGCAATGGGTCAAAGCCAGTTGCTTTTCTGTCTCTTTCCCAACCTCTTTTAAAAAAGATGAGGGTCTTGCTGTGTTGCCCAGCTGGACGGACTCAAACTCCTGGGCTCAAAGTGTATTCCTGCCTCAGCCTCCTGAGTAGCTGGGACTCCAAGCAAGTCACTGTGTTGCTCTCAGGACTCTGAGACAAACTTGTAAAGTGTCTAGCACAGTGGGTACTACAGGTCGTGAATGTTGGCTGGCTGTCGCCTTCTCCTTCCCATGCTGGTTTCCATAGTTTTGGTCTCCTTATTGCTGCTACCTCAAAATTCCCTTTAATTTATATTGCACAGGGATTCTGGCCATAGACTAGAGATTACAGTGCAGAAAGAGGAGCATTTTGCCTTAACTGAAAAGCCAATTCACAGATGTTTGTAAGAGTCACATCTTAATTGAATGATGTAAGAATTTGCTTCAAGTAATGGAGCTCTGTCCTAGAACTAGTCAGGGAACATTACTTTGTCCATTTCAAATGCTGTCAGTATGTAAACTTTTGGTGCCTGATTTCTGATAGAAAAGTTGAAGGTTAGTGCCTTGTGATTCTTATTCTAATGGGAGTAGGATTCAAACTACTGCATATATTTTCATAATATTGACTTACACAAATATTGCATATTTTGCTGGATTCCTCTTTAGCACATGTATGGAGTCACTTTAATGTTCCAAAACACTTTCTAAAAATTCTCTTGATTATTTGTACTAAATAGGGATTAATGTTATTTTATAAAAGTATAATATTACAATCTGGATAAAGATAAATGGTAAGAGTTGTCTCAGATTTATTTTGAAGTGCAGCTGTTTTACAGAACCCAATTTTATATATTTCTTATTTGTGACATTCTCCATGTAGCATATTGATAATTGACTTTTTTATGAGGTCAAGTACCTGCTGGTTTATGAAATATACTCACACTTGGCCTTCATTTCTGTGGGTGACCACTCAGAGGTAAATGCTGATGGTTCCTGATTTCCTCTGGCCTGCGATACCGAGTGACCTTCCAGGGCGTGAGGTCACAAGTGTAATTATTTCTCTCACATTGCATTCTGCCTGCTCACAGTGGCTCATCTCTTTTAGTTCCAGAAACGTTAAACACATAAAAGTCACTACCATTCTATAAATCAAAAATCTCCTCTGAAGAGCATGAGTTTATAATTATATGCAGTTATGGCCAATGTGGTATTAATTTGAAAATTTATCATCTCAGATATTGATAGAAGGATGTGTAACCCATCGTCTTTAATATGTATTGATGTCATCAGAAAGCACAATCCTTTGTTCTTATCGAGTCCCTGCCTGTTTTAGCTTCCTTTTGTGTTAAGGTTACTGGGGTTAGGCTCGTCTTTTTATCCCCCTTGGAAACAGAATAGGATTTCTTTGTTCAATGAAAGACCCTCCTAGTAAATGTTTGGGGTTTGACTTTCAACAAGCCACACTGTAATACCTATTTTAACCTGGGACCGAAGTCACTTTTCTGATGATTATAAAGTAGTGGTCATTCTTAACACAAATGTGGATGGACCAACAGTGTACGAGAAGGTAAGGTGGAATTCCCGTGTTATAGACGTAGGGGAAGGTATATTGTGGCTGGTGAAGGTAATTTAAAGATTATCGGGTTCTTTGGTAGGCAGAGATGATCAGGGTTTATTGGGGGGAGAGGGATGGGAGGAAAGGATAGGGAGGGGGTTGATAAATATGATTTGAGTCGCCCCAAAACCTTAAACTGTGCCACATTCTTCTTTCTTTTTTTAATGTATGCCCCAGTTATTTGGAACTCTCTGAGACACTTGTTTTTAAGGAATGATTTTCTGGCTAACTAAGGGTTTGAAAAATCACTAGTTGTTTAGATTATTTTTTAAAATGTATCCAGTTTTTACTGAAATCTTTCAAAAAGTCTCTGACTTCTTAAACTCCTTCCCAGTAACCAGAAGTATTGTTTTGGCCCGGGCTGGTAGAAGAAAGCGTACCTCTTCATCTAAACGAAACGGTCTCCAGATTGACATGCCACCTGCCTTTCATATTGTATTTTGTATAATTTTCCTTCCTCCTCTTTTTACTGTCTAGTAATTGTTATCAATTTTTATTGCTTTGGGGCTGGTTTGTCTCACTCCCGCTAGCTTCCGCCCTGATTTCTAGTTTGCCATTTCCTGTGTTGTGGGAGTGCAGACCCCAAGTAAGCAGCTTAGGTGAGTAAAATGTAGAGTAAGAGTAAGCTGGTCACAAACAGGAGCTCTCTGATGGAAAAACACCTGAGCGCTCGCTCGTGTAAGCGCTTTGTGGTGCCCCTGCTGGCTCTCCACGTCCTGCTTCGTCCACTACTTGTCAGGTCTTTTGTGGCATTCTGGGTGTCTTTTCCTTTTGAGCAGAACATTGTAATTGGGGAAAGCAAGGGAAAGTCATCGGTTGCTTATGAACTGACAGTTCTAAGATACCCCTCTGCAATGCCTGTTTCATGAATCAGCTGAGACTAAAGCAGGAGGTTTCCTCAGAAAGAGTTGTGATAGTCTCACAGTGTCCGTAAAGCCACCGGGAAATAATTCTGCACTGTGATCAGAGAGGGAGAGTAGTAAATTATGACTGAGTGATATATATAAAAACTACTACTGTTCTCTGTGAATTTTAATATTGTGTGCAGAAAGGGTTTGTCTTAAGACGAAGTGTATGGTGCTAAGCACGGGGTACCTGTGTTGTACAACCTGTGTTGTATCTGTTTGCAGTGCTGCCCTGGGCCCTGTTTCTGTGTTGTATCTGTTTGCAGTGCTTCCCTGGGCCCTGTTCCTGTTTTGTATCTGTTTGCAGTGCTGCCCTGGGCCCTGTTCCTGTGTCGTATCTGCTTGCAGTGCTGCCCTGGGCCCTGTAACTATATTGTGTCTGTTTGCAAATGTGTTTCTTCGGTCCTGGGGGATTTGTTTCTCTTTTTGCTTCCAGAATGTCAGAGCTGTTGAGCTTAATTTTAAATGTTCTAGACTAATCATGTATTTAACAGCATTAAACTGTTCTACTTATCTATATTTGGCCACTAACCTAATGGAACAATAATTCTTAATCAGTCTCAACTGTCTAAGAGGAAAATCTATTTTATGTGACTTGAGTTCTTTGAGGTAACATTTAATCTTTTTGTGATTTTCCTCGTATCTTTTTAATAAGTCTTGGAAAGTAGAATAGTAAAGTGGCAAATTGAAAATCAAAGCATTACTCAATGGATTGGATATTTGGACTTTATTTCTAAGTAATAAAAAGAAAACTCTGTAACCAAGTAAGGCTATAAGTTAGGAACTCCACAGGACCAAGGAACTTCCTGCTGATTGGGAACACCTCTGTGTCTGAGGTGCTCTAACAGTAGAGCTGATAGGCTGCCTTGCCAGCTTGCCACTTTGGGGGACAAAGCAAGAGGTGCAGCATAAAGAAATCAGTCACCTGTTCCTTGTATAGCAGTGAGGACATGGGGTGATTCTGTCATGTGTGGGACTGTTCACCTGCCTTTCTCACCCCTCTCAGGGGACATTGGTAATCACCTGGCCTGCGGCAGAGCTCCTGGGGCTGAGAGGCTTTGGTATCATTTTAGTGATTTCTTGATGTCTTCCTTCTCTCTTTCACAGCCTCTCCCTAACTCCATACCTTCAGTACAAACATGTTAGTCTCCTAGAGCTGTAGTTGATGGTAAGGCCCCTAGGAGGCACAACGGGCATGCTTTGAGGTGTTTGTTTACTTACTGTCTGCTTTGAGAAGTTGAAGGAGCGTTATTTAAGCCTAGGCAGACTATTTTATAAAAGAAAAACAGCTTCGTTCGACCTGTGACTCATCCATTTAAAAAAACTGGTGTTCAAATGGAAATGCCTGATATACCTTTCGCTGAGGTTCTAGTGGCCTTTGCTATCATAAATGACCTGATATTAGTTGCTATGAAGAGTATGGTATTGATCTGTGCCATTATTCTCTTGCTGATTTGCTGAAGAACAAAAATGTATAATGCTAATGGAAATAAAGTACTTTACAAAACACTGCACATGAATACCGGAACATGTCTTTGTAATAGAACAAGTGTCCAGTAAGCTTTTAAGTATAAATTTTCTTTATTCTGGTACAGATTATTTCAGTACAGACACGCAGAGTCCTGGTCAATTTGCTTTTACAGAGCAAAAAACCGACCGATAATCTTGTGGTGTCTTTAACTCTTAGACACTGAGCTTGTGTGCCGAAATCCAATTTTGTTTGGATTGTGAGGCATTTATAACTTGATGCCATATTTCGGAATCCGTTATTTCTTTCCGTTGATTACATATTATTAAGATATGTGGCTTCCTTATCGTCTTATTTTAATTTGGCCTTGTGATCTGCATGATTCAGACTAGATCATGTGGTTTGGAAGGAAAAGAGTGATTTGATGCTGTTATAAGAAAATTATAGGAACCTATTTTACCTGTAGTATTTGGATTATAATAGCTAGCGGTAGATTTTATTCTAGTGTCATTTAGAAATTCTGATATTAAAATGATCAAACCATACATAAATATCTTGTTTAGTCCGTTCTTTCTCTCCCTGCTTTTATTTGAAATATGGCCTCTTAGATTTTATTTTTCCCTGGTGATACTGTTCTAATGATTTATTACATGAGCTATCTGTTTCTATTAAGCAGATTTTGATACAGATATGTGTTTTAAGTATGTTTTAATATTTATAAATGTTTTTATTGTGCGTGACATTTGCAGACTTGGTTAATATTTTAGCACCTCTAGTCCACAAACATAAAGAATAAAATTTATTTTATTTGTTTGAGCACCCGAATTGACCTCAGCAAGATTGAGATTGATCTGGCTTCTCTCAGCCTGTGAAATGCCAATCCAGTCATCTGTAACAGTACTTAGTATTTTTGTAATTTTTCTGTACATATTTTCTGTGTTTGTTCTGTAAGACTTACCTATCATGGGCAAAGATTTTCCTTGCTTGATTTAGAGATGAAAACCGCTACAGCTACCTATATTTATTGCCTGTTGTTTTAAAAATTTTCTTTCTACAGTCAACATCAGTGGTATAATTATAATCACGGTTCCTTTTCGTAACCATTATGAAAGGACTTTACATTTTACTGGGAAAAGATGATGAGGCTTCAATTTGAAATGGACCCTTGGACTAAAGAACATCTGGCTTTGGGGAATAGAAGTGGAAGAAGAGGAGAGATAGTTCTTAATACATGAATATTCCTGCTGATTGAAAAATGTATAATTAAGTTAGATCCTTCTAATAATCAAACATTATTGCAGAAGTTCTGGCATAGCTTATAGGTACAAAGACGTAGATTAGTTTATCTTTGAGACACCTTTATATCTCAGACATGAAGTGAAGGAGGCTCTTTCTTACTCCCTGATAGGGGTGGCTAGTATGTCTTACTGAGGTTTTATTTTGATTTTTATTTGTTTGGTTTTTATTCCTTAAGCAAGGGTCAGTCTTTAGAGCAAATAATATCAAGCAGAGAAACTAAGGTGGAAATGAATTTTTTGTTGTTGTTGTTGTTGGGTATTATTGAGGGTACAAAGAACCAGATTACATTGATTGCATTTGTTAGATAAAGATCCTCTTATACTTGTGTCCCGCCCCCAAAAGGTGTACCACACCCTGTGACCCCCAACCCCTCCCGTCCCTCCTTCCCTTTCTCCGTTCTCCCCACCCCCCACCATGTATTTGGTCATTAATTGTCCTCATATCAGAATTTTGAATACATAGGATTCTTACTTCTCTATTCTTCTGATGCTTTACTAAGAAGAATGTGTTCCACTTCCATCCAGGTTAAAACAAAAGCTATAAATCTCCATCTTCTTTAATGCTGAACAGTATTCCACGGTATACTTATACCACAGCTTGTTAATCCATTCCCAGGTCGGTGGGCATTTTGCCTGTTTCCACATTTTGGCAATTGTAAATTGAGTGGCTATAATCAGTCTAGTGCAAGTGTCCTTATGATAAAAGGATTTTTTTCTTCTGAGTAGATGCCCAGTAATGGGATTGCAGGATCAAATGGGACATCTAGCTTGAGTTCTTTGAGGATTCTCCTTACTTCCAAAAAGGTGGTATTAGTTTGCAATCCCACCAGCCATGTAAAAGTGTTCCCTTCTCTCTGCATCCACACCAACATCTGCAGTTTTGAGATCTCTGAATTCTGGGTATTAGGTAGAAGATTGAGCATTTATCATCTTAATCTAAAGAGTAGTGGAGCTTTTCATAAAATACGTACTTTGGGTTTAAAGTGACCACATAATATCCGCTATCACCCATCTTTAAGGTGTAGTCAGGATTCCATATAGAACTGGATGGATACTTCGGTGCAGAAGGCTTTACTATTTCATTTCATCACTACCCAGGGGACTCCTACATGGTAATTCTCAAAGGTAAAGGTCTGAGGGGCAGGAGGGGTGAGTTTCAAAGGTGATCTTTCTAAACTTTACCTCGGCAACCAAGGATTGCCTGCATTTTTTTTATTTCATAGTTTCCAAACAAAATGACAATAATTAGGGAGAAAAATGTTATTTTGATTTAAAATATGGTAACCTGTCAGATATGGATTAGCCGACCATCCAGTTTTAGAACTGGCTTTTTATGTATCTACAATTGTGCAATGTGAGTATGGATTTATATATATTGAGTCATTTTTCATAGTCACAATCTACTTGACAAACCTCTATAATAATCACTTCTTGCCATTTGACTTAATGAATTGTCATTGGATAAGGTTAAATACGTTAATTTGGATATCCTTTTTCTTTTTCCAAGGCACAGTAAGTACAGCAAAGCATCTGGGACATGTTCTGTGTAGAATCAGTAGATCAATTTTTCTGCCTTTCTAAAAAAGGATATTACTTGACTTTTGATTTTACACAAAAAATTCAAAGTATATGCAAGAGTTTTAGATTAAAGTTTTGGTGGGAGAATTCTTTTTTTTTTTTTTTTTTTTTTGAGACAGAGCCTCAAGCTGTCCCCCTGGGTAGAGTGCCGTGGCATTACAGCTCACAGCAACCTCCAACTCCTGGGCTCAAGTGAGTCTCTTGCCTCCGCCTCCCAAGTAGCTGGG
>CAUYTI010034865.1:0-21445 GCA_963575145.1 Galago senegalensis | reverse complement strand
CAGGACTAATGGTAAGCCCGGTGTGGAGAGCCAGGTCTAATGGTAAGCCCCGTGTGGAGAGCCAGGTCTAATGGTAAGGCCGGTGTGGAGAGCCAGGTCTAATGGTAAGGCCGGTGTGGAGAGCCAGGTCTAATGGTAAGGCCGGTGTGGAGAGCCAGGTCTAATGGTAAGCCCCGTGTGGAGAGCCAGGTCTAATGGTAAGCCCGGTGTGGAGAGCCAGGTCTAATGGTAAGCCCGGTGTGGAGAGCCAGGTCTAATGGTAAGCCCGGTGTGGAGAGCCAGGACTAATGGTAAGCCCGGTGTGGAGAGCCAGGTCTAATGGTAAGCCCCGTGTGGAGAGCCAGGTCTAATGGTAAGGCCGGTGTGGAGAGCCAGGTCTAATGGTAAGGCCGGTGTGGAGAGCCAGGTCTAATGGTAAGCCCGGTGTGGAGAGCCAGGTCTAATGGTAAGGCCGGTGTGGAGAGCCAGGTCTAATGGTAAGGCTGATGTGGAGAGCCAGGTCTAATGGTAAGCCCGGTGTGGAGAGCCAGGTCTAATGGTAAGGCTGATGTGGAGAGCCAGGTCTAATGGTAAGCCCTTGGCAGATGACAGAAGGAAAATGTTGCCTCTGGGCTCACCTGACTCTGGACACTAGGTGTCGTTATACGGCAGTGTAATGATTTTAGGACTCCGACGTGGGTGTGTTGAATTAGTGGGGGAAGAGTGGAGATGAGGTTTTGTTTCCCGCTGTTAACACAGAGTCTTTCAATTTGTGGTAGAATGTTCTTTCAGCTGTGATTTTATGAATCTTCAATAGGAACGGGAACGATGTCAGGTTGACCTCTGGGGATTTCTTTCTTGTTTTCTTTTTCTTTTCTTTCATTCTAGGAGTGATTACTTCACACTTCAGGGAAGTACTTAATTAGTCTCATCAGGCATCCAAATTTGATACCTGTGTCCAAATTTAGACACAGAGATGATGCAGGTGTTTACCTGGCAGCTGGGGCCATTAGAGGGAGTCAGGACAGCAGAGGGATGTTGCAATGAGCTGATCTGAGTCGAGTGCGAGGGTTAGAAGGTGGATCTGGGCTATGAGCTCCTGTCACCAAGAACATTTGCTAATATGCTGACAAACTGCAGTGGGAATATCTCCTGGACTCATGGAAGGCCCAGTGTTCTGCCATTTGAGAAAAGCAAGCAGTTCACCAGCCCACGAAGTATCAATGCTTATGCTGCTGTTGGTATAAACTCCCCATTTTCTATGTGATTTGATGGTGTTTGGTGGAATCAATGATGCACATCTATGAATTGCTTAGAGAAGCTTTTGGCTTTAAAAAATAAGATCTTGGATCAGGTAAAGTTCTTTGTTTTAATTTTTACTGATACAGCTCTAAAGAAATTACATGCATTTCAAATGATCTTTTACAGCATTTTTCCTGGTTTTTTGGATATTCTCTGCACTCCCTGTCCTATTTCTGTGCTTTCTCCTGCATAAGTAAAGCAAAGCAGAACAACTTAAAATTTGAGAATGAAAGTTATGGGGTCTATATATTAATGGCAGTTTGGGATTTAAGTTAATTCTCTTGCCCAATTCGTATCCTTTTTGCCCTCTTCATGTGTTTGACTTGAAAAATATTTCCCACTTGAGTCTGAGAAAGACCTGAGTCTTTCTCATCTTGTCATCACCAGCTGGTATATACTTACTCTTGTACTTATCTAAATGTGGCTGCTTTTTCAGTTTTGGGCTCCAAAGCCATCTCCTCCATGAAGCTACCACAGGATAATTCACACTAATCTGCTTTCCTGAGCTCATATAATATTATTCCATTTAGTCCATTATTATAATTTAATCTCAGCTGCTTTTTCATTTGTTTGTATAAGTGCGCATATACACACGGTGCACACCCATGATCAAATAGATTCTGAGCTTTTTAAGAGAAGGTGTACCTCAATGACATATAGCAAGCTGGTGAGTACTGTATGTATATAATGTATTCAGTGGCTAGCCATCTTTTGTCCATCTCTGTGATCTCAGAGCCTAGAACATAGTAAATGTTCTATACATGTTGAGACAGCTGAGGCATTGCCTTAAACTACTCTGCTGACATACTGGATCTTTGATAACAGTATTGATTTTTATTTTAATTGTTTTGGAGATGGATGGAATCTTGCTGTTTTTCCCAGGATGAGTGTAAACATGAATCCTCCTGCCTCAGCCTCCCAAGTAGCTGGTACTGTAGTACCTGGCTGATCTTTGATAATATTAGATGGTGACATCTAGTGTGAAAAAGCTGGTAGTTATCAGAGCAGACTTGTAAGAGCTAGCTCAAGCCTTACCTTTTCTTTTCTTTTTTATTTTATTTTATTTTTTTTTGAGACAGAGTCTTGCTGTGTCACCCTCAGTAGAGTGCTGTGCAGCATAGCTCACAGGAACCTCAAACTCTTGGGTTCAAGCAATTGTCTTGCCTCAGCCTCATGAGAAGCTGGGACTACAGGCACCTGTCACAATGCCAGGCTATTTTTTTGAGGTGGGGGTCTCATTCTGGCTCAGGCTGGTCTTAAACCTGTGAGCTTAGATAGTCCACCCACCTTGGCCTCCCAGAGTACTAGGATTACAGGCGTGAGTCACTGCACCCAGCCTTCGACCCTTAACTTTTCCATGACAACTTCCCCAGGTTTATACAGTCCTCATTTCTCCTCCTGATTCTGAATTACTAAAGCATTTTATCATGTCTACATTGGGCCAGTGCCTTAGGATTATATCAGTAGAATGGGAATAATAATAGTGCCTACTTAATTGGAGTTATGCTGATTAAATGACTTCATACATATAAATCACTTAGAAATTTTCCTGGCACACAACAAGTGATCAATAGTGTTTTAGTCATGGTTCTCCAGAGAGACAGACTGATAGGATATAGGAAGGCTGTTGTGTACTCCATTTTTCATATTACTTAGCTGGATACTTTTCTGACAGACAGCTCTTATTATACATGGAGATATATAATAAGGATGTATTAGGGGAATTAACACACTCCATTATGGAAGCCCATCTGCAAGCTGGGAAGCTGATAGCATGGCTCAGGCCAAGTCTGAAGGCCTTAGAACTAAGGAAGCCCATGGCATAACTCTCAGGGTAAGGCCAAAGACCCAAGAGCCTAGGTTGCACTGGCAGGTTCTCCTAGAGTTCAAAAGCCCAGAATGAGGCATTCTGACATCCAAGAACAGGAGTAGAAGGGCATTCCAGCTCTCAGAAAAGAGTAAGAATTTGCCCTTCTCTGACTTTTTATTCCATATGGGCCCCCAGATGATTGGATGGTGCCTGCCCACATTGTGGGTGGATGTTCTCCACTCAGTCCACTGACTCAAGTGTCAGTCTCCTCCATAAACACCTTCATAGAAACACCTTGAGTGGCTCAATTATATTGATCAAATGACAAACCACTTGGGTTTCCCTTTCAGCCAAAAAGAGATTGACTTAGTGCCTTCTGAAGCAATGAGAACAGTTAATACAGAAATTGAGAATAAATGCCTTACCAGTTATGTGTGTATCCCTTAAATCAGTCAAGTTATCATCATAAGAGGCATTAATTATTATTATGATTGGTATGATTATAACATTGTTCATTGTTCCTTTTGAGTAGAGCCATCCTACCAACTAGATTCTAAACTTCTAGGAAGGGCAGGGCACATCCTACCAATGATGTTTCCTCTTCATGACCAGTATTGGTAATTTGTGTCGTCTCTTTTTTCCCTAATCAGTCTGACTACAGATTTCGCAAGTTCATTGATTTTTCTCTTAGTACTAGTTTTGTGTTTCCTTGTTTTTCTGGTGTATTTCTGTTTTAACCACCATTGATTTCTGTTCTTTTTTTTTTTTTTCTCCCTTCTTGCTATGGTTTTAATTTTCCAAACTTTTTGTAGCTTTTTAAGGCACAAACTTAGCTAATTGATTTGAAACATTTCTTCTTTTCTAGTATAAGCATTTTTACTTCTACGCTTTGCTTTACCTGGGTCCCATACATTTTGGCGTTGTTTTTCATTCTCATTTAGTTTAAATATTCTCTGTTTTTTCCTGGTCACTTCTCCTTTATTCATGAGTAATTTAGAAGTATATTGCTTAATTTTCAAATATTTGACCATTTTTTAGCTATTTTGATGTTGACTTTAAGAACATACACATAAAGTGATTTTCAAGTCTCATAAATTTATTGATAATTATTTTATGGTACTGAATGTGCTAAATGTTTAATGGGTTTTTGAGAAGTTTGTGTATTCTGCTGTTGTTGGGTATTGTGTTTTATAAATGTTATGAAGGCCAAGTTAATGGATGGAATTGCCCAAGTCTTCTGTATCCTTCAGAACTTTTGATTCTGTTGTGTTCATTACTGAGAGAGGCGTCAGTCTCCACGTGTAACTGAAGATTTGCCTATGTCTTCTCCTTTCAGTTCTGTCAGTTCTGTATTCTGAAGTTCTTTTAGAAGGTATTTTGTTAGTGTGCTTGGGCCACCATAAAAAATACCAAAGGCAGAGGAGTTTAAATGACACAAAAGGTCTGGAGGATGGGAATTCCCAGCTGATGATGCCAGTATGGTCAGTTTCAGGTGAGAACTCTCTTCCTAGCTTGCAGAAGGCTGCCTTCTCATGGTTCACACATGTCAGAGAGAGAACGCTCTGTGGTACCTCCCTTTTTCAAAAATAAGGACACCAATTCTAATGAATCAGAACTCAAACTCTGGTGACCTCATTTAACCTTAATCACCTCTTTAACGGCCCTGTCTCCAGTATAATAACATGGAGGTTAGGATTTCAACACAGGAATTTTGGTGAGTGGCCAAAATTCAGTCTATAATGGATCCTTGTGCACTTAGGATAATTATGTCTTCTAGATGAATTAACCTCTTTATCCCTGTGAATTGTCACTCTTTGTTCATGATATTGTTCCTTGTTCTGAAGTATACTTTGATACTAAAATACTACTCAAATTGTCTTTTAGTGTTAGCATGATATGTATTTTCCCATTCTTTATTTTTATTTCTTGTAGTCAGTTGTATGGGATGGGGAGCCTCGAGACCATATGTGGCCCAAATTCAAACATCACAGAACAAATCTCTTTGTTAATTCTTTGTTAAAAGAATTGAATCTGTAAAATTTGGATTTGGTCAATAGGCTGCACTCAAGGATCCAGAAAGACACATGTGACTGGAGGGCAGCAGGTTCCCTATACACCCTGGGATCTCTACCTTTTAATTGATAACTTTATTTTTTTTATTTTTTGGGGACAGAGTCTCACTTTGTCACCCTCGTTAGAGTGCTATGGCATCATAGCTCACAGCAACCTCAAACTCTTGGGCTTAAGTGATTCTCTTGACTCAGCCTCCCAAGTAGCTGGGACTATAGGCACCAGCCACAATGCCTGGCTATTTTTAGAGATAACATCTCACTCTGGCTCAGGTTGGTATTGAACCTGTGAGCTTGAGCAGTCCACCTGCCTCTGTCTCCCAGAGTGCTAGGGTTACAGGTGTGACCCACCACAACTGACCTTTAATTGATATCTTTAAACTATAGTTTAAGTATGTTATTATTCATATGGTTGGATTAATTAATTAATTAACTAACTTATTCATTTATTTATTTTTTAGACAGACTCTCACTCTGTTGCCTAGGCTAGAGTGCCATGGCATCAGCCTAGCTGACAGCAACCTCAAATTCCTGGGCTCAAGCCATCCTCCTGCCTCAGCCTCTAAGTAGCTCAGATTACAGGTGTCCACCACAATGCCCCACTAATTTTTTTTCTATTTTTAGTAGAGATGGGAGCTTGCTCTTGCTCAGGCTGATCTTGAACACTTAAGCTCCTGGGATCTACCCTCCTTGGCCTCCCAGAGTGCTAGGATTACAGGTATGAGCTAAGCTAACATGCATAACCCATATGGTTCGATTGAAATTGATCAACTTGCTGTTTATTTTCTACTTCTCTCACCTGTTCTTTTTTACTTTCTCCTTCTTTATCTTGGAATTGACTATTTTTCATAATTTCATTATATTTACATTGTTGGATTTTACCTCTTTGTTGTGTTTTTTCATTAGCTTCTCTTGGGTTATTAATATTCACATCTAACTTGTCACAGTACACCTTAAAATAGTATTACACCTCTTCCTATGTAGTATGAGAACCTTGCAATAGTATGCATCTGTCCCTTTATCCTTTGTGCTACCATTGTCATGTATTTTACTTCAAGATTTGTTATAAATCCCACACTACATTGTTCTCAGTTTTGCTTTAAGCACTCAGTTACATTTTGATGATATTTTTGAAATGATATTTTTAAAATCATTTTTACATTTCCTTACATAGTCACCATTTCTGGGTTCTTTCAATCCTTTGTGAAGGTTTAACTTCCATCTGGTGTTATTTTAGGTAGCCTAAGAAACTTCCTTTAACATTGCTGAAGTGCAATTTCATTGGTGATGAATTCTTTTCATTCTGTTTTTCTTCACCTTGAAAGATATTCTCTCGCATAGGACATTGTAGGTAAGTAGTTTCCTCCCCTGAAATACATATACATTTGGCTTGCATAGGTTATGACAAAGAGTCTGCTGTTATTCTTCTCTTCATTGCTTTATATGTAATGCATTACGATGTAATTTATTATCATAGCCCATTTTGTTTCACTTTCCCAAAATAGGAAACTTTCATAATTTGTTTTAAGATTTTCTTTTTATCATGTTTTTAGCAGATTGATTATGTGGTACCTTGGCATGTAATACCCTTCTCAGGTTTCTCCTTGATATGCTATATATTTTTGTTTCTTTGGTTGGTTGATTGGTTACTGTTTTATTTCTGGCTGGTAGGAACGTGAATAATTTCTAGCTCTCTGTAAGCTTCAGGTATTTTTTTGATTGCTCCTTTCTTGTGGTTCTGTCCTCAACTTGGGTCATTTCCTCTCATGCACCCATAGATCAGTATTCAGGCAGTCTCATGAGTTGAGTACCGCACTAAAGAATCTCCAAAATTCATACTTTCTGCGACTCCTTCCCCTGTGATACTAGGCCCCACAAATTTCAACTTTCTTGGTTTCCCTGAATTTTGATCTGTGCTTCTTCTACTCAGAGAGACTCTGTGTTGTTGATTGGAAACTACCTCCAGGAAGTAAGCTGTGCATGTTAAACTTTTATTTTCTGTTTTCTTTCTCTTAGGAATCACAGTCTTATTATATCTCTTCTCTAATATCTGTAAACCCTTATTTACTATATTTTATCTGATTTTTTTCTAGTTGTTTATAATATGAAGTGAGATAACAGTGGCCTTCCATTTTTGGCTTGAAGCAAAAGGGTCCATGGAGATAAAAGAAAATAATCATTAAGTTAATGGTAAGATCAGTGCATATATGTATATTCCATCGATTCCTCAGTAATGATAAAAAGTTCACAAATATCTGCTGAATTAGAAAGCTATTTGAATTGTACATCAACTGTGTTGAAACAGTTTCATAAAATACAGAGTCTTTCTTTAAGTCTCTGCAAAGTCTAAGAATTTTAGAAAGCATTGATCTCATTATTTCAGATGCAGTAATTGAAATTCAAAGAGGTCATTATATTTCTCTCTGGCAGACAATTGGCAGGAAGGGCCAAATAGAACTTAGAAGCCAATTGCCTTAATGGGTTGTATAGATAAATGAAAGACAACCTAAATCTTCTGACTTCAACATAAAAGATTGTATGTTTGACTCATTAATAGACAAATACATCATCACCTTTCAATTTATTTTTGTTTAAAACCAGCATCTTCTAGAATTTTGCTTTGGTGTATTGCTTTAGCTTTGGCATGAATCCCAAAGATTCATTGCAAAATTTAGTGTCTGTATCTCCTTAAAAAAAGTGCAGCATTTTTATGAGCATAGTAATGCAATTCAGAGATGATGTAAAGGTATACACATGAATATATATATATAGCTTCAATCTCTACAAAGCATAATACTTTTAACATTTTCTTTTTATTGGTCTTTTAAGGTATCTTGAGTTTTCAAATAAAATTATACTCGATTATTGTGCACTTAGAGTTTTTTCCTAGGCAGTAGTATGTAAATTCATGGCTCCTTCAGAGTTTGCTATGATTTTCTATTGTTGTATGGAATAATATATTGGGAATATTTTTCTGTTTTGTGGCAATTTTGACTATATTTAAAAAATGGCTCATATCTCCAGTTATAATATCTTAGTGCTAAATAATTTAAATACTGTTCTTTATAAAAATATCTCGGGATTAATAGAAACATTTCTTATATTGGCCAATTGCAAATTTAACCACAAATCTTAATAAATTTCTTTGACGTGAATTTATAAATACCAATTATAATGAATCTGCTTCTCTAAATCAAAGGAGCTGTTAAAACCGAATGATCCAATTACAGGTTTATGTTAAAAATGAATGAATAAGGAAAGCCATTTAGCTGCTTAATATGCTATCCTTACTTTTATAGAATGTCAGGATTTACAGAATGTCACAAAAGTAATCAATCTTCCTTTGATTAGGCTCATACTTTCTCTTTCACTCAAATTTCTGGAGGCTTTTCATTTGGTAGGGGAAAAATTAGAAAGCTATGGGGCAGTGAAAGATAATAGATAAGGATTTCCAAAGGATTTGAAGATGTAGAGGCAGAAATGATTAGAGATGGCCATTGCACTTCTAATTCCATTGTGTACTCTAAGCTTCTACAATCTTATCATGAAATGGCCCTGATAATTTAGTGTCGGATTCTAGGCTTGCACATAGGTACAAGGGAGGACATTTTAGTCTGTCTAACAAAACCCGAATGCATATAAGTGTAGAAAGCAGTGAGATTTTCAGTGGCTTTAGTATTTTAACTCTCTATTGACTGCCCTACCAGAATACATAGTCAGATGTTGTGATTGAAACAATGGATATGGAATAGAGACCAACTAGATGGCCACTACTTGTGGATTTATGGGACAACTCTACATAATCTTACATAAATGATTTGTTCTTTTCAATTATATTTAAAGTGTATATTGTCTTATACTATATATTTTATTAGAGAATAGTTCTGTGAGGAGAATGCCATAACCTGAATTGCAAAAGGTAGTTCAAAAATTTAATATATACTTTCAAAATATTTCTTTTCATTCCACAACTACTTCTGAGGGAATTTTACATAAATTAAGGTCAAATATTTTTATATTTCCTTTATAATCCATCTTCAGATAAATAAATGATTTCCATAAAATATTTTATTTAGCACCTATTATATGTTTCACATATAGAAATATGGAGGAAGTGTGGGCATTTACAAATTCAGTGAAGAGAGATGTTTAAGTGGAAACTATTTTTAGTATTATGTTTTGATTTACCACCCTGGAGGATGAGGATCTTACCCTTTTCAACTTTTTTCCTCTATTACACTTCATCCATTTCTCATCCCACTCATCTCCCAAGGTAGCTAAATGATCATTTGACCATCCTAATAATCAGGATTTATATTTCTATGACTATGTAATTACTCATGGATGAGCTAGGTAGTGTACTATGAAAAGACCATGATGACTTTTTTCTTGAAAAATGTTTTGTTCTCCTTGAAGTTATTAATAAATATCCATTATTTTTCTTTTAGTTTTCTATAATCATATTTGGATTTTAGTCCAAACTCCTCCTCAGTTGTGGAAATATACTGTCAAAACTTTTGGACACCTTAGGTATTTTATCTTCTTTTTTTTTTTTTTTTTTAATTTATTTTTTAATTGAATGTTAACTATGTACATTAATGCACTTCTGGGGTGCAGTGTGGGGTTTTCACATGCATTCTGAACTACTTCCATCAAACTGGTCAACACAGCCTTCATGTCATTTTCTCAGTTATTGCTTTAAAATGTTCACATTCTACTCTTAGAAAGATTCACCTGTGCCCCTATAAGACAAACCTCAAAAGTAATCCCTCCAAACCCCCTCCCTCCTCCCTTCCCCCCTCCCTTCTCCCTCCCCCTCTGCATGTTCTAAGGCTATTTGGTTATAGCTTTCATATAAAAGGTTTAGATTAGTCTCATAATAGGGGTGTGTACATTGGATACTTTTTTCTCCATTCTCGTGATACTTTGCTCAGAAGAACATTCTCCAGCTCCATCCATGTGAACATGAAGGATGTACATTCTCCATCCTTCTTAATGGCTGCATAGTATTCCATGGTGAACAAACTGTGGTATATGTACACCATGGAAAACTATGTTGATTATTATAGTTGTGTGAAAGCTAAAAAGGAAAGTATTTCATTAAAAAGGTACAAATGGACTTTTTACTATTTAACTTTTACAAGAAACAAATTATTTTATTAAATATGTGGTTTTGAAATGCAACAAAATAAATTAAATTGAAAGTAATAATTGGCACCTTATTAGCCATAGATAAATTTTAAGCCTCATAAAATATCCCCCCTTACCCCTTATGTGACTGGTGTCACTTTCACCTGTGACTGCACTCTGCTTCCAACTTTGCACTCCAGAATCATAAAAATTATTTTCATGTCTTACATGTAGCATATAAATTAATTTTATTGCTTGTTTCTCCCCTAATCCTATAAAGTATGTTCAAAAACTGTCCCTGCCTAGACTAAGGTTTCCATTCCACAGCACTAACTCTAGGTCACTTTTTTTTTTTGGCTGGGGCTGGTTTTGAACCCACCACCTCCATTATATGGGGCCAGCACCCTACCTTGAGCCACAGGCACCACCCAACTCTGGGTCACTTTGAACAAATTTATTGCTATCAAAGCTATCAGATAATTTTTTCCAGCATGTATTCAAGTTGTCCGGTCTAATAGTGGATGTCCTTTCATTTTCATTTTCAGAAGTGACTGTGCCTAGTCTCATCCGTTGAGCATATTGGGGTGGGAGGCGGTATTTGTGTTGAATGGAGTTAATTTATAATACTCAATATCCTAGCAATTCCATGCAAAAAATACCCTACTATGATGGTGAAATATATAGTCATATACAGAAAACAATTAAGCATTGGAATGAAGAATAGTCTCAACTCTCACACGCTTGCGTGAAGAACAGCCTCTGATGTACAGAATTATATCAATATGTGGTAATTTATTTTCCTGCATTCCCAATTTCTTTCCAAGGCATACTGTGAAGAATATGGCTGCTTGAGTCTTAGCAAACATTATGGAAATATGCGTTTCTTAAATATAGCATTCAAGAATAATTGTAATGAATTTAGAAAGTTGAAAAAGTACCTACAGTAGAGTATCCATAATTACTTTAAGCACAGTCACATCACATTTGAGAAAATATAGAGTTTCGGAAATAATAATTTAGATGCTGTATTCATTTTCAACGTAGACTAATAGTTTGTACAGAACAGGTGTTATTTACTTGTTTTGAAGGCTGTGCTTGTCATTGACAGTGTCTGTATTGTCCCCTGAACAGCAATCACATTATGCTGTTTGTATAATTGTAAATAAATTGTGGGGTAATTAACTTTTTTGACTAGCTAAGGGTTTAGCTTAGAAAATACCTGATTCTAGCCACTGTCAGAGACTTTGATTATATCAACTGCTTATTATTACTGAACATTTGAAATTTTTGAGGTCTATGATTTATATTCATAATTCAACAAATTCCTTGCAATGAGAGACAAACTTTAACAATGATTTTTAATACATGCTACTTTAAGATTCTAGAGGATCATGAAGAAGATAAAAGTGTCTTATTATTATTTTTTAAACTGATTTATTTGAAATAGTCAAAATACACTTGATGCCAAGAAAGCAATTTAACTCCTTCATTTGGTCAATCAAAATAACAAAATTAATATATTAATCAATATATTAATAATCTACTAATATAATTAAGAATAAGTAGTTTATTATACCAGAAAGAAGATACAATTTATTAAAATTATTGAATAAAAAACTAGACTACACTTGCAAAACTTACTAGCATGTTTATAAGTAGTGTTTGAAAAAGAAAAAGCCTGGTTTCAGGTAAGGGGCAGAGAAATTTTGAACATAAGCTGGCTAGGAGTATATGCTAAGCAAAGATTTACATAATATGAAGGAATAAAATATTAAAAGATTATGAAAGTGTTTTAGAAAGAAGAAAGTCTTCTATGAATAACAGAAGGGAATAACACTGGGACAATAATTTGCATTCACTTTCAAAAGTAAAATCTAATTTGTACTTAAAAATGATTATGTTATAGCTTCAGAAGTTTTCCTTCCTCTTAACTAACCAAATATCTTCTTTTTAGTTTTGCCTTCTGTCTATATTTTATCAAAATCTAATTTCCTTAGCTTTTCAAATAAAGCATAATGCCCTTACGAATTCACCTGATCACCACATTTAAACTGACTCAAGGAAGATGATGACAAGTTTGGATTTAGCAATATTGAAAACATTGGTGATATTGATAAGATATGATTTTGTAAACCCTTGAAGGAAGGGATAGTATGGAGGAAGACCGTCAGGGGAATGAGTTCAAGAGTAAATTAGCTGAGAGTAATTGGAGACAACAGAAAGACGCTCTACATCTAATGAATTGAGTTGCCACACAAGGAGGAAAGCTAGTGTGTTATCTGAAGGGGCAAGTGTAATTTTCAAAAACACTGTTTGTTTTAATATATGCTGAAGGATACAGTCTAGCAAAGAAATGAAAATTAATCATGGGAAAATAAGATGGAATGAGCACTGAAACCTTATCTTTGAAGACAAGAAGGGACAGGTTTTCACTCCATGAAGTCAAAGTTGAGCTTAGCTAGATGTGTTGTCAGTATATTCACAGTAACAAAAATAGAAAGCACAATATATATCCTAGCTGAAATTAGTTTTGCAATGTTTGTGGTGGCAACATGTGGAGTTCTCATTTGTATTTTCTGCAAGAAGTAGAACTTAATGATTAGGGAAGAAAGTTGTGGAAGAAATATTGGAGGTCTGAGGAAAGAATAGAAGTGGTATAAAATTCAGCAAGTATTGTGGGACAGTGAGTGGGTTAAGGAAATACAGTGTGACTTTTGGGTAACATTAAAATCTCACTGAGGGTTAGAATCATAAACTACAAATGAGACCAGCCCACAGAGAACTGTGTTTCTCCTAAGCTACATTGCTCTATATGAGTGTTGCAATGGAGGCAGAAGAGAAATGAATATTATTAGGATTTTAGGTATCTACAATCTGTGCAGATTCCTGAAATTGTAATAATAATAGCTAAAACTAAACTGTGTGTACCAAGTCACTTTCTCCAAGTTCTCTACCTAGATTATTATTTTTTAATGTTCAAAGCAACCCATTAGATTAACACTGGTATTTCTCTCCATTGTAGATAAATGACATAGAGAAGTCAAAAGACACACTCAAGTCACACAACTAATGGAAGCAGAATATAATTTTTAAATTATAAGTTATACTACTTATTGTTTTACTCTTTTCTGTTTTTGTTAATTGTGTCTTGAAGCATTAGTCAGTCCTATCCAAATTTTAAATTATTAATTCATAATTATATATAACCTATCCTATTACAACTGTTTACCTCATAGTCTTCTAAGTCTCTTATTCACTTTATTCTTAGACTCTTTATCCAATTCATCATGAAATACTGTTGATTCTGTTCTCAAACTATATAAAAATTGTGATCACTTATCAGCACCTCAACTACTGGTCAACCTAATCCAAACGACCTTCATCTCAACTGATACTTAGAAAACATCTTTCCACATTACACTCAAAATAAAAGGTAAAGACTTTAAAATCTTTCATAAGACACACTCATGAACCATAATCCCAGCCTTTGTCCTTAAAAAATTCTCCCTGCAATCTCTTCCCTTATTTTCTTCCAGACACATTGGATTTCTCAGTTTTTTTTTTTTTATACACACCATATTCTATCTTGGAGCCTTTGACTAATTTTGTTCTCTTTGCCTGTAGTAATCTTTATAGTGGATAACTTGGTAGTCACTATTTTAACCTAATGATGAAGGTTAACACCACCAGTAATAAGTTGTGTTGATATCTTTGCTGTAAACAAATAAAAATCACTTCTGTGGTATTCTTTCTCCTAAATCCATAATCTCATACAATCATGAGAAAATTTCAAACTAACCTGAACTGAAGGACATTTTAGAAAATACCTGTTCAGTGCTTTCCAAAGGAGTCAAGGCTAATTAAAGTCTCAGTAGAAAAAAAAAAAAAAGGACTGCTTATCAATGTTATTCAAAACAGTATCATTCTCCGTTTCTAAATACTCTTGAGATTATTATTTAAGTCAATGCTGACATTTATGACTCATAAAAGCATTGTATGAGCCACACTAAACCATTTGTTTTATAAATATATTTCTACCTGGATATAGAACATGGAAGCAGTTCATATCAGATTGATCTAAGTAAAAAAATTTCTAAAGAAATGGAATGGGTTACTCTGATTGAAACTTTAGGCTTTTTCTTTTTCAATTGTTTTTGTTTTTTAATTCTTTCCTTCACATTTTCAGGAATGATCCATCCCAATGCTTATCCTTTCTTGCTTTTGAGTTACACACACACATGCACACATACACCAAAAGTGCCAAAGAAGTATATACACATTTTAAGCAAGAAAAAAATGTATTAAAATTGCAATATTCAATATATACCAATAATGCTTGCTATCTTGTCTATTATATCTTGTATCTCTTATAATTGCAGAAGTCAAAGATGACTTGAGTGTTACCACTTTAATATAGCTTTTTCCTTTCTTAAAATGTATGTACATGTTTGGCACTTTCTGTTTATATCTCTCTCAAAAGGAAGACACATATATACATTTATATAGATATATGTGATATACCTGTATTACTCAAATGGTCTCTTTTATTGTTTCCTGTGTATCATGTATAGACTTGTGAACACTGGAACTTCATTTTGACAGTTGAAGGTCAGATAATATTGATAATATTTATGATATTTTTGCTTGCTGAATATAGGAACCATAAAATAGTTTTATTTTATGGAGTGTGGAGAATGCCTGAGAACAAGAGGGATGCCTGCCCTGAACAAAGTACTATCTCTTATTTAGTGAAGTACATTTAACAAAGTGCCAACATTATATTACCCATAAGCAAGCATGATTGACTTCCAGTGATTACATATTTTATGGGTAGCAGGGTAATCCTGTCCTCTGTGCAAAGACATGATTCTCAAAATAGTGAACCTCCAGGTAATAAATAAATAAATTTGAATATATGAGTTATATTCTCTATTTTTGGTTAAGAATCACATTCTGTGATACTATATATTATGCAACTGATATGTAAAATAATTAGGTTTTTATGCCATTATAATCAATTGCTTTAAGATTATTTCTCTCAAATGGAGGATCAGAAAGTCACTTGTTACATCAGACACTTTTCTTGGGATTATATGATAGGAATTAGAGGGAAGAATAATTCATCTTCTGCTGAAGGATACTTCACCTTCATCAGAGGAGCCTTAAGAGGGGTAATTCACCTGCTCAACAGTGCAAGAGCCTACGGATAAAAAGTTGTTAAATCATCATTATTTCTACCCTTAATTAATTTAGGTTATTTTAGAGTCACAGATGATAGGAATCATTATAATAAAAATACGTTACTTTAAAATTGAAAACTTTGGGAGTTGAATACTAGAATACTTGAATACTAGTTGAATACTAGTTGAATTCTAGAAACTTACCAACATTATAAGAAAATATATGTACAAAAATTTTTAAAAAGCAACAAAAAGAAAAAGAAAAGTTTGGAATACTAAGGTCTGATTGTCCAAAGGAGTTAATCATAAGATTTACCATTGTTGCCTTTGCGAAGGCTCTTACGGTGGAATGACATGATTAAGGACCATTTAGACGAGTTCAAAAGAAAATGGGAAGAGAGGAATTCAGAAAAAAAGAATATAGGGACATTAGTATAAAGGAAGCAGATTCCTTAGGATTTATCTAGAGAAGATTATTCAGAGAGGTTGTCAGCCCATCTTTATATGCTGATGTGAGTGACTGACAGAAAGGGGAAATAACAGCTAATGTTAGGATGCTGGAGCAACCACTTTGTACAGGAAGCAGGGCATGGAGTCTAGGAGCTCATAGTTGAGGAAATTTGCTTTCCCTACCAGGAAACCAGGAAGCAGTCTTCATCTTTAGAAGCACAGATGCAAGTAGGCAGGTGCATGCAGTTGTTGGGACACTGGTGTGGTGTTGTGTGATTATTTCTCAGTAAAACAGCAAGGACTGACAGTATACATAAAGTGTGAAAATTGTCATCTATGAGAGTGGGATAGGTGGTGGTGAATGAACCAGGGTGGTGTAGTGAAACTGCTGGGTATCATTAGGGACTGACTTAAAGTTAAGTCGAGAATACCAGTTGGCGGAAGATTAATTTTTCCTCCTTGAGCAATACTAAATTAGGTGGGTCAGTCTTAAACTGAATTTATCGAGTTTGGATTTTGCTTAGAATGTATGAAAAGGAGCAGGCATAATCCTAATGAAATTTAGAACGAAATGAAGACAGAGGAAAACAAAGGTTAGTGTAGTGGAGGTAAGAGCAATGCCTTGTTGATGGAGAGGGGCTGTTGCAGGAGGCGAGGCAGGGATTTATAAGACTGGAGCATGGGAGTATGAGAGGGGACACATGGAAAGTGACTGTTCTGCAGGACACAGTGGCACAATGGCCAGGCATCCAACTCCAGAGCGCTTGCACTTTAAGGAAAGGAAAACCAAGCACTGCATTGTGAAAGGAGGCAGGTAGCAGGTATTTCATAGGTGTCTGATTAAACAGTATTTTAAAAGATATTGAATATGGATAATATTTTTATTTAGATACAGTAGTCCCTTTTTATGTACAGTTTTACCTTCTGTGGTGTCTGTTACCTACGATCAACTGTGGTCCAAAAATATTAAATGGAAGATTGCATAAATAAACATGCATATAACTTATATTATACTATATTGTTAGAACTGTTGTCCTTTATTATTAGGATTATTGTTGATTTCTTATTGTGCCTAATTTATAAAAGAAACTTTATTATAGGTATGCATGCATAAGAAAAAACATAGCAAATAAAAGGTGATGCACTGTTTGTGGTTATGGGCATCCTTTGCGTTTCCCTGGACCTATCCCCCATGAATAAAGGGAGGGCTACCATACAAACACTAAGTCTTCTGTTTAAGGCACTATAATTCAAGCTCCGCTGGAGAGATTTTAGCCAGCAGAGGAGATGTCCTAAGAGATGCACTAAGTTGAGTTAGGAGAATGTTTCCTGGGTCTTCTCATTCTTCTTCTCTTAAGGCAGGAAAAACGACTTACCAGGTGTTAACACACTAAGTAGCAGGGGAGTCCAGGCAAAGAGCCAGCACAGTGCGCACTCAGCTCCCATCACCCACCATCCCTGAATTCATTGTCTAAATTTTAATATTTCCCCTGGATGGCAGCCTGTTCAAGTAATATGAAACAATATATCTAACCAACTGTTTTTAAATCCAAGCTTTAATTTTCTCACATATCATTTTCTATACATAACAAATGTCCTCAAACTCAAACTCTCTTTCAGATTAGAGAGAAGGGGGAAAAAAGCCTCGAACTCTTTATGTCTGTATTTTTATTATATCTCTTAGAAAATAGACTGTGGCATAGAATGGCAAAGACAGAAATAATTTTTCACAACTAACTTTTATTAAAGGCAGCTATCAATGTTAATATAATTTCCCATGCCTTTGCTTCAGTAATTCTTAATAAGGAAATTAATGCAGAAAATAGGAAAATGCATCTTATATGATGCATTACATATTAAATGTTTCCTTGTAAAACCATGCAATAAATATGCTCAAAAATGCAAATAAAGAAAGTGTCTATTCTGTACCTAATAACAGTTTTTGCAGGTTGGTACTATTTAGAATATGAAGGAAAAAGTGGAGGGAAAAAAGTCAACTTAATGTGAACTGCTTAGAAGAGACCTTTAAGAACCAGGCAATATTTGACAAAACACCAGTGACTGTTAAATAAATCTATTACCCTTTCCTTTAGAGGACAAGTTGTTCCTGACCACTTCAGAGTTCCCATGTTTAATCTCAAGTAATCTATCTTGTGCTACACTGTGAGATTCAGGTTTTTAATCTGTGGCTCAGAGAACAGCATGCTATCAATTAAGTTATTGTTAAGCTAATTTTTAGCGTTTGGGTAATCTGACGTTCTTTAAGAATGTAAAGAGTAGTTTTAAGATAGGCGAAGTAAGTGACTATATTTATACACATGTACATGGAGCACATCTTTAAGAACTGTTTGCAGTGATAATTTAAATTGAATAAAATGACAAATTAATGATATTTTCATCAAGATTTGTCATTCTCTGTTTTGCAGATGAGAGTGGCTTTAGCATAGTGAAGACTTTTTTTTTTTTGGTAGTGATTTGATTCTGATAACAACTAGGAATATGTTCTCAGGTAGACGTTCTCAAAGAATGTTCCTCAGGATGTCAATGTGAGAAGTGCCTGAAGAAAGGAAATAATCTGTGGTCAGATAAATTTAGGAAAATTGGTTTAAAGAAGGTAACATATTAAATAGTTTGGACATTTCAGACTGCTATTTTATTGTATTTTGTAAATTCAAAAAATAGGGACATATTTGGATTTCTCAAACCTATTTGAACATAGAAAACCATTTTGTTTTATAGATGATACCCCATTGTTACAGAATTTTGAGGATGCAAGAACATGACATTTGTTTTTCATTTTTCTCTTCATTACAACAGGTTGAGAAAAGAGTACAAGGTCAGGTACATTTAGGAAACACTGATTTTAAGTAAAGTTTGAACCGGAGATTTGGAATCAGAGCATTTGTTCTAGAATTTCTGCACTATTCAATATTACCCCTGTGAGTGTTAAACAGTCACTTAACTTCCTTTGGTTTTAGACTATTTACCTGTGAAATAGAATATAAAAAGTAACAACCTCAAGGACAGTTTTTGGTGAAATTGGATTTGGGCCAACTGACTGCAGGCCTGTTTCTTCCCACATATACTCACTCAGGAAATGGAGAAACAAGGATACACCCAGAGAGGGTTGATGGAGAGAACCCCTGAAACACTGACGGGGCTGCTGGGTGAATGACATTTCCCCCCGTTTATACATCGCAGTCCTAACCCCTGGCATGATGCCTTTACTTGGAAATATGGGCGTTACAGATGTAGTTAGTAAATGAGAGTACTGGTTCCCATATCAGGAGGACTAACGTCTTTGTAAAAAAAGGAAAATTGGGACCCAGACACACGCTCACCCATAGAGAGATGTGAAGATGAAGGCAGAGAAGGTATGAAGTTTTCACAAGCGGGGAGTGGCAATGCCAGCCGGCCACTGAGAAAGACGCGTGGAGCAGATGATTCCTCCCAACCTCGGAAGGAATCAACCCTGCCAGAACCTTTCTCTAGGACTTTTGGCCTCCAAAACTCTTAGATGTTAAGTTTCTGTTGTTTAAGCCGGAGGTCCTCGATATTTTTGACACCAAGGACTGGTTTTATTGAAAATAATTTTTACATGGGTGCAGCGGAAAGAGGGAATATGCCAGGAGGTGGAGCTGGGCTAGTGATGCAAGTGAGGGGAGCAGCTGTAATACACATGAAGCTTTGCTGGCTCACCTGCCACTCGCCTCCTGCTCTGCTGCCCAGTTCCTAACAGGCCACGGGATGGTGCCAGTCTGCAACCCCGGGCTGGGGACCACAGGGCTAAGCCACTCAGATTTTGGTTCTTTGTTATGGCAGCCTGGGAAACTACGACAGGAGGCACGAGGGACAGTGGACATCGTACCCGGAGTCACTCTCTCCCCTTCTCTCCCACTTCCATCTCTCTTTGGAAATATTCTAAACTTTCTCATTGTCCTTCTTAAATAAAATTTCTCTTTGCTACACTGAAAAAATAATAATAATTAATAAATATTATCAACGGAATTTTTTGATTCAAATATTAAGTTATGGTGGGATTGCTTTTTTATTGTAAATATGTTCTGTTTAAAGAAATTTTGTTTATTAAAGAAAAGCAGATTTCTTTTGAATGTCATTAACAGTAACGTAAGTGGATTAGACATTATTCCTTTGTGTAAGCTGTCAACGACATGTAGAAAATACAATATTTAGAACTCAAACTACAGAAACAAATTGACTTGGTAATTGCATGCAGCAAAGCTACTTTATATAGTTCTGATAATGACATTTTAATTCTGAAATCTCTCTTGTGAGTTAATCAATGAAAGTAACAATGGAAACTGATTTATATTATCATTCTAATTTACTACCTTTTCAGCTATTTGACATGGGCAAGTCACAACCTTTCAGGACCTCATTTTTACCCAAAGTAAATTAAAAGGCTGATTGGATAATTTGTGACATTATTTTTAACTCCAAAATATAAGGTACTATAATATAAGATTTGTAGCCTTCTAAGTTTAGCTGTGATTTATTATTAAAACCTTAATTTCCTATTGGTTTGCTAGTTCTGAATGACAGAAGAATCTGAGCTTTTATTTTTTAAAGTCATCTTAGTTCTCTTATCTATATGTAAATGTATTGTAAATAGACTTGTACATAGAGAAGAGAAATAACATCAATTTTACATGTTTATTTAAGTGTTAAGATATAAGTATAAATCTCAAAACTAATATGTATTACTATTTTCATATGTAGTCAAAATTAAGAATATTCCATTTTCCAACTGAGTACTGATTTTTCTATCATCAGGTCTGATTTTTTTAGAGGCAATAAGGAGGAATTTGCAGGTTCCCACCAGATGGAGACTGGTTGATAAGGTTATATTAACTAAAAATAAATTAGTTTTATGTCATATATTTATTCCTCAAAAATATGTGGGCACATATGTTGATAATAATTATTTTAATCTCTTATATTTCATTCTTTCAATGTTCTTAGACATTAAAGAATTTGTTGACACTTCAAATTAAATATTTGAATTTGACAAATTTATTATCCAACTCATTTGTTCAAGAACAAAATACAGATAAATTAATTTCTGAAATCTTATCTGATAATACCAGATAGTTTCCTGCTTTTTGGTAAACAAGATATTTGATTAATTGGAAATCTTATTTGATAATACCGGATTAGTTTCCTGCTTTTTGGGAAACAACATATTTGATTTATTAGGAAATATGGAGTTTATGCAAATTGTTGTAGGAAAACTGTAAATATTCCTTCATAATTTCTGGAATTGTATTTCTGAGATTTCTTTTTAATTATAAAGGTATTTTGGCTCGGCACCTATAGCTCAACTGGCTAAGGCGCCAGCCATGTACACCTAAGGTGGAGGGTTCGAATCCCCAGCCCAGACCTGCCAAACAACAATGACGGCTGCAACCAAAAAATAGCCGGGCGTTGTGGCGGGTGCCTGTGGTCCCAGCTACTTGGGAGGTGGAGGCAGGAGACTCGCTTGAGCCCAGGAGTTGGAGGTTGCT
>CAUYTI010034864.1:0-20742 GCA_963575145.1 Galago senegalensis | reverse complement strand
GAACAGAATAGAGTCCTTGACTGTTTTTTCAGCTTGGCTGCTGTTGGTATATATAAAGGCTACAGATTTACGAGAGTTGATTTTGTAACCTGAGATGCTGCTGTATTCCTTGATCACTTCTAAGAGTTTTGTAGTCAAATCTCTGGTGTTTTCCAGATATGCAATCATATCATCTGCAAAGAGTGAAATTTTAATCTCTTCTGACCCTATATGGATACTCTTAATCACCTTTTCTTCCCTAATTGTGATAGCTAAAACTTGCATTACATGTTAAAGACCAATGGAGACAATGGGCAACCTTGCCTGGTTCCTGATCTGAGTGGAAATGATTTCAATTTAACTCCATTCAATACAATATTGGCTGTGGGTTTGTTGGAGGTGGCCTCTATCAGGTTAAGAGATGTCCCTTCTATACCAATTTTCTTAAGTGTTCTGATCATGAAGGGATGCTGGATATTATCAAAAGCTTTTTCTGCATCAATTGAGAGAATCATATGGTCTTTGTTTTTTAATTTGTTTATGTAATGAATTATATTTATAGATTTACACATGTCGAACCAGCCTTGAGATCCTGGGATAAAACCCACTTGGTCGTGGTGTATAATTTGTTTGATGTGTTGCTGGATTCTGTTGGTTAGGATCTTGTTGAATATTTTCACACCAATATTCATTAGTGATATTGGTCTATAATTTTCTTTTTTGTTGTTGTTCGTTTTTTCCTGGTTTGGGTATCAAGGTGATGTTTGCTTCATTGAATGTGTTGGGTAGTATTCCAGCTTTTTCTATATTTTGGAAAAGGTTGAGTAATATAGGTACTGGTTCCTTTTTAAGGTTGGTAAAATTCTGACGTGAAGCCATCTGGTCCCAGGCTTTTCTTTTTAGGGAGATTTTGTATAGTTGCTGTTATTTCAGAACTTGATATAGGCCTATTCAACATTTCCACTTCATTCTGGCTAAGTCTTGGAAGATGGTGGGCTTCTAAGTATTGGTCAGTTTTTCTGCACATATTTTTAAGATAGAAACAACAGGATTTGTTGATGGGCTGCACACATGAAGTGGTGTCAAATATTCAACTACTAGTATATTATCAGAATAAATAGAGAGTCACAGCTCCATCCATGTAAACATAAAAGAAGTAAAGTCTCCATCTTTTTAAGGCTGCATAGTATTCCATGGTGTACATATACCACAATTTATTCATCTATTTATGGGTTGATGGGCACTTGGGCTTCTTCCATGACTTGGCAATTATGAATTGAACTGCAATGAATAATTTGATGCAAATATCTTTGTTGCAAAGTGATATTTGGTCTTTTGGATATACTCCTAGTAGAGGAATTGCAGGTTCAAATGGCAGGTCTATTTTTTAATATTCTCCTAAGTATCTCAAGAATGGAAGAAGAAGTATCCAGTGTACTCAGTACTTTTATGAAACCAATTTGTATTTACTCACACTTTCTTATGTAAGATAGATCACAATTATAGCCCAGGATGAAGAAGAGAAATGGAGTGGGATGGGAGAGGAGGGGGGAGGTTTGATAGAGGGAGGGTAAATGGTGGGACCACACCTATGGAGCATATTGCAATGGTACAAGTCAAATCTATCAAGTATAGAACATAAATGTCTTAACACAATAATCAAGTAAATGAGGTGAAAGCTATGTTAATTAGTTTGATGTAAGCACTCCAAATTCCATAAAAAACCCCAACACATTGTACCCCACATATGCATAAATGTATTCATAATCTATGTGTATATGACTTAATAAAAGGAAAAAATAGTCACAATTTCCATTCATCAACAGAATTTCTCTAGAAAATAATTTAGCCACTTAACTCATGAAAAATGCTACTTCTATAGATGTTAATGATAAAGAGAGGGGAATTTTTAAGTAGCTTTAAAGGAAACAAATACCTGGTGATAAAGTTTGTTGGCAGTTAAATTATTGACGATCCAAGTAGAGTGACTTGACTTTAATTGATGGAACCACAACCCATGAACAAATCTTTGAAAACTATTAATAGTGAAAAACGTAAAACAATCCCTCATTTTTATCTCCTCGTTCAATGTGGTACCAGAGATATCCAGCAGATGGCACTCATATATCTTTTGAAACATGGTGTTGAATTAACAGGATTGCTTACACTTTGTATTTCAGTCCAGAAAGACTGAACAAATCACAGATGCAAACACATTTCAAAATTTTCTAATACCATGGAGAAATGATGCTTTTAAGGTACTCTAATGTACATTCATAGCTTGCAAGTAACTTACAATTTTCACTTCCCATTCTAGCAGCTGGTGGAAAATAAGCATTTATAACTGTTATCTGCCAGTCAACAGCTTGATAACAGAAAGCTGTAAGTGACCACTGACAGACTCAAAAACTTTTCCATGATGAGAAGTGGGATTTTTATTTTCTTCCAGTTTATTTCCAATGTTTTTATTGGTTGTTCTAAATAGACAGGTCCTAAAATAAGCAAATTTATTATCACTACCGTAGATCAGCTAAGTAAACAGGCTCAGAAAGAATAACAAAATGTCAGGATAGGGTAATTCAACTAAGAAAGATAACGAACAATAAATAAATCCAGTTTCTGTAGCTAGAAAATCAATAATTTATATTTAAATCCTTAATAAATATAAATTATACTTACATAATTTATATTATATACATTAATTCAAACCAGATTTTTTTCTTAATTTCTGATTAAAATGAAGATACATATACTTAGACCACATTTGTAAGTCAAAGTCTAAGTTGTAGCTATGTCCCCCACACAGGAAGTGTGTCAAACACTTACACATCATTTCCACTGGAAAAGAACCCACCACCTACTCTCTCCCCTTCTTGGATTCAACTGAGTTTTTGTCTCATGTAAATAGATTGTTAATCTGTAAATTTCAAGTTAGTAACACATACATGTGATGCCTGTTTTCCATTCTTATGATACTTTACTCAGGAGAATGTTCTCCAAATCTATCCAAATAGCAAAAAAGGTTACTATCTTTTTTATTGCTGAACAGTATTCCATCATATACATATGCAGAGCTTATTAATAATTCATGTGTTGAATGATTGGCACTTGGGGTTTGTCCACATCTTTGCAATTGTAAATTGGGCTGCTGTAAACACTTGAGTTCATATGTCCTTATAGTAAATGACTTTTGTTGGGGGGGTGGGGGTATATACCTAGTGATGGGATTGCAGGATCAAATGGAAGGTCCACTTTCAGTTCTTTGACTACTCACCATACTTCTCTCCCTAAGGGCTGTACTAATTTGCACTCCCACTGACAGCATAGGAGTGTTCCCTTCTCTCTGCACCTATGCAGCATCTGTCATTTTTGGACCTTGAGAGGTGAGCCATTCCCACTGGGGTAAGTTGGTATCTGAAAGTGGTCTTGATTTGCATTTCTCTAATAGAGATGATGAGCATTTTTTTTTACAAGTTTGTTGGCCATTCATCGGTCCTCATATGAGAAGATTTTGTTCATGTCTCTTGCCCAGATTGTAATGGGGTTGTTTCCCTTTTTCTGTTTTTTGCTTGAGTTCTTTGTAGATTTAGTTCTTAGAGCCTTGTCGGATTTTTAGCATGCAAATAATTGTCTTACTCTGAAGGTTGTCTTTGTGCTTTGTTAATCTTAGTGTCCTTAGCTGTGGAGAAATTTTTTAACTTGATTAGGTCCCATTTATTTCTTTTCGTTATTGCTGTGGCAGCCTTTGGGCTATTCATAAATTCTTTCCCAAGACTGATGTCAATTAAGAAATCTTTCTTGCACTTTCTTCCAGACATTTTATAGTTTCATGTCTTAAATTTAAATCTTTATCCATTGTGAGTTAATTTTTATAAATGGTAAGAGGTGGGGGGTCCTGTATCAGCCTTTTACATGTGGCTAACAAGTTCTCCTAGCACCATTTATTAAATAGGGATTCTTTTTCCCCAATGTATACCTTTGTTTGCTTTATCAAAGATCAGATGGTAATATGGGACTGGTTTCACCTCTAGGTTCTCTGTCCTTTTCCATAGATTTATGTCTCTGTTTTTAACGCCAATATCATGCTGTTTTGTTCATCATAGACTTGTAGTATAATCTGAATTCTGGAAATGTGATGCATCCATATTTGTTCTTATTTTGTAGATTTACATTGCCTATTCAGTTTTTTTCTGATTCCATACAAAATGTAGAAAAATTTTTTCAAGATCTTTAAGTTATGGTTTTGGTATTTTAATGGGGATTTCATTGAATCTGTACTTTGTGTAGCACAGACATTTTAACAATGTTGATTCTTCACAGGTTAGTGAACTTAGTGTTTCTGAGTTCTCTCTGTAGAGATCCTTCATTCTAAGGTTCATTTTCATTTTCTTTGGTGCTGTTGTGAAGGGTATTGTATCTCTGATTTCTCAGCTTGTTGGTGTATATGAAATCTACTGATTTGTGAACACTGATTTTATATCCCAAGACACTGCAGCAGTTCTTGATCACTTCCAGAAGCCTCTTGGTTGAGTCCTTGGGATTTTCTAAGTGTAATATCATACTGTCAGCACAGAGTGATAGTTTGATCTCCTCTTTCTCTGTTTGGATACCCTTGATATCCTTCTCTTCCTAATTGCTTTGGCTAGGACTTCCAGCACTATGTTGAATAGTAGTGGCAATAGTAGTCATCTTTGTCTGGTTCCAGTTCTAAGCAGAAATGCTTTTAGTTTTTCACTATTCAGTTTGAGCCCAATCAGTGGGTTCAAACCATATTTTGACACACACTTACTGAACACTTCCTATATGCCAGACACTGTTCTAGGCTCTAAGAGAAAAGTGATATGCAAGATAAACACATCCTTGTTTGCATGGGATGTACCTTTTAGTGGTGAATAATATAAAGGAAAAACAAATAAGAAAGGTATCAGAAATGATAACTATGAAGAGTGTTTAACTAGAATATATGGTAGTTCAGTTTTGTGTCTACTTTAGGTTGATTGGGGAACCTGCAGCCATAGGGCCACATGTGACCCTTCAGAACCCTCAATACAACCCTTCAACCAAATCTACATTGTCCTGAACAAATCCCTTTATTAAAAGGATTTGTTCTGTGAAATTTGGATTCAGTCAAAAGGCCACACTGAAGGGTCCAGAGGCTACATGTTATCCCAAGGCCGCAGGTTTCCTACCCCTTGCTGATACCGGAGTGACAGAAGCAGGCACCATCCAGAGGTAGGGGAGGAACCCCCCAGGCAGATGGAACACAGCTCATGGAATGCTTCTAAGGCCAGAACAAGTTGGGTTTATTTGGGGAACAGAAAGAAGTCCTGTGTGGCTAGAGAGGAGTGTATAAGAGGAGAGTGATACAGCATGAGTTTTGAGAGGTAGACAGGAATCAGGATGGATGGATAGGTGGATGAAAGAATGGATGGGTGGAAGAACAAAGGAGAAAAGAAATAAGCAAGAGTGCTAATTTCAGGTTAATGAGGGATTTTCTTGTATGTTCATCTTTCTGGAAGGTATCTATTAGTTCACATTCCTGCCTTAGGAAGGACTAAAGAATGAATATAATTTTTATTATTTGACATTTTAAGAAGGTACCACCCCCTACTTATCACCTTAAATATCAATGACCACAGCATAGCACCGAAAAATAAAAAAAAAATATGTACAAAGTATAATAAATTGAGATGAATATATTATTTTCAGGAGATACTCAGAAAGTGAACTTTCAATAATACTTGATTTGGGTCTGTTTTGTATTGATTTATTGCCCCTTTCTTCTCAAAGAGTGTGGAAAGATATTCTAAGTTAATTAAAGACTCATATTTGCTGATTCTGATTAATCAATGTTTTCTGGTACCAAAGAGTGATTTAAATAATTCTCACATTTCCTTTTATCTTCTAGTATTTACTTGTTGTGTAAGATTTTATTACAAATTTTCAAAAGTAATATTTTTTCAGATATGTTACAACTGAAACCAAAGCAATTAAATTGCAAATAAAGAGGCTGATTGCTCTTTGTGACCTCACATATATCAGATCATCAATCAAAATCTCAGTTCCTCCTATAAAAAGTGGGATATATATGTGGCTCCAACTAGAATCTCAATAAAGAGCTAACAAGCTTTGAATTTATCATGTAAAATCATTTTTATAAATATATCTTTGGTATTTCACTAATTTTAATGGTCTCCAGATTTTAGAGTTGGATTACCCTGACTCTGTAACTATCCATACACCACCTATTCCCATTCAGCACTTTTGTCTAAAGTCCACAATAAACTGTTTCAACAACCATACCATTTAATGTTGGCTTGAAATTGCAAGTACTTTCAGTAATCACAAAGCCATATCCAGAAATATTCATTAGTAATTGTATTTGCATCTGTTAAATGTAGATTAAGAGGATCTTATTTTAACAACATCTTATTTACCAACTAATTAGAATGAAAATTTATTACAAGTATTAAAATAATTAACTTAGAATTATTAAAGTAATGTAGTTCTTCTGGTTCTAAGAAAACAATAAAATCATTTTCTTCCACTCAACAAGCCTTGTTTGAAATAGCTACTTATATCAGTAGCTGTTATTAATTTCACATTTTTACCTACTTGTTCTTTTCCCAGATACTGAAATTCTGGTGCTGTTGATCGTATCAAAGCCTTTTAAAGACAAATCACTGTGTGTCAAAGCCAGTTGTTTAAATAAGCATCCATTTCTGACAGCTTTGCTCCTGATACTTTTCACAGCAGCAGCTGGGAGAGCACTTTACCATCAGTCCCAGCTTCCTCTGTTACGCTTTCTTCTTCCGATCAAAGTATATATTCCACAATGAGCAACACCCTGTGAATCTTTTCCTTATGTTTAGTAAACGTGATTCTCCACACATGACCAACCAACAAACAAAATCCTGATTCTCTTTATGCAGCAAGGAAAAGCCTGCAATATTACACTATTTCCTTTATGCAGTGGTCAATGCTGTCTCAGTATTACTCTTTTGTCAAATGTCGGTAAAATCTAGAAGAAAACAAAGCTTCTTCACTGGCATAATGGTTTGACCATTAGCAAACATTCAAAGAAACAAAAGCTTAATTTGGAAATACAATGTTTAGAAAACACCAATACAACTGACTATACATTTTTCACTCAAACATTTTCAAAGATAACTTTGTTTTTTTCAATCTTTCATTAAAAAGAAAATATGTTGTTTTAAGATAAAAGAACCACAAAAATCCAAGACTTAATCTCTGCTTCAGGCTAATGACAAAATTTTTTTTTTCATTTTTAGTTCACATCCTGAAAAATTCCCTTGATGGAAAACGTTCTGCACTAGATTCTGAGAGGCAAACATATTTTCTTCACTTAAGTATTTCAGGATGATAAAGGAAAGAAGATGGGTCAAAAAAGAAACATAAAAGTTCACCTAAAAAAGATCAGCTTCAAATGTTAAAACACTTTTTAGTACATTGGACAATTTCAAATTTTACACTATAAATAAATATTTGATTGACAGAACACCTTAGCCTGGTATAAGAATTAAAATTGTCTCATATTTATTTCTAATCATGTCACTGAACTGCTACTGTTTTCTGGGCTGCAAATGAATAATTTATTCATAATAGTATGACACAGTTATGTGATTGATTGGTTTAAAATAGAAAGAGACTGTGTCCTCAGCAAAAGCTTAGAACAGGGCCTGTCCAGTGCGTGCTGTCTGTCCATCAGCAGCTGGCCAGCTGAATTACTGCTTGCCCTTCTGGTAAGAGGCTGAGTGGATTTTTCACAGCATAATCTCCACTCAACAATGAATTACCAATCCCAATTGACTTTTGTCTTAAGACATTTTCAGATTCTGATTACCTGTAAAACAGAGACTTCACCTTTATCTTAGACTTTTCAGAATCTCATCATGATTTTTCAAGTTCTAAGAAAAAAAAAGGCAGGCAGGCAAAGTGCTTCTTAATTTTAGTTTCTTTTACAGAAGAAAACACAACTACTGAAAAAATAGCAGAAATCTTCTAGATTATACAAACCTTAAAGCTTTTCCTTTTCTTCACTTTTACCTCTTATTTCAGTAATTAGGACAAAGAAAGGAATTTCTAGTCCAGTGGTCATGTTCCATATCTTATAATTTTTGTTGCTGTTTTTCCCCTAGCTGAATAGCTCCATTAATCAGCAGGAAAAATATGCAACAATCCATCTATACATTCTAATGTTACTCCCAGTGGAGAACTGTGAATTAGAAAGTTGCTTCTGAAAGAACTGTTACAGCAAAAAACTGTGGTGGCCTGCCACAAATCTCTGAGCAGGATCAGTGTTAGTTTGGGTTGGTTTTCATTTTGGTTATAACTAAGCATATGACAAATTTAATGAATTTACTTAACGAATGGGTAGTGGCTCATGCCTATAACTAGCCCTCTGGGAAGTTGAGGTGGGTGGATTGCCTGAGCTCAGGAGTTCGAGACCAGCCTGAGCAAGAGTGAAACCTCATCTCTAAAAAATAGCCAGGTGTTGTGGTGGGTGCCTGTAGTACCAGCTACTAGGGAGGCTGAGGCAAGAGAATTGCTTGAGCCCAAGAGACTGAAGTTGCTATAAGCTAGGACACCACAGCACTCTATTGAGGGCAACAAAGTGAAACTGTCTAAAAAAAAAAATTGTCTTTCTGTATAGCTAAAGTCTTATTTCTTAAGTAACTAAATTCAATCTGAGACATATTTTTACCTAGATAATTTTAGTAAATTTTCCTAACTTAAGAGTTTTATGACTAATTCTTAACAAAAATAAAAACAATCTACTACTAATAGTTTGTATTGATGACACAGTTTAGCTTAGTACACTGACTTCTAACTATTGCTCTGTTTCCTTTGCTTCAAAGGAGTTGTTCCTTTGATTACATTGATTTTAATAGTTCCAGTTGTTTTGATAGGTATCATGTGGGTAGTGCTCTATATTACTTTATATGCAGTGCTAAAATAATCACTCATTTTACTATATGAAAATTAGTTTAAATCTTAAATTATGCATTTTAAGGGTTTTGAAATAATGAAAATACTGAACCCTTAGTTTTTTCTCAAATTCAATTCACATGAATCCTGATTCTATTATTAAATATTTAATCCAGATAATCTATATGTTCTGAAAGAACAGTTGTATTAGTAAGTTTATTCTGCATATATGTCAGTGTGTTAGCTATACAAACAGGTAGCATACCTCTAGTTCACATTAATATTTTAGCTACAAAACCATTAATGAATAAAAATTACAAGTGAAAAATACTTTCTGTATAAACTCAATCTGCATGTTAATATTATAGTACATACATATAATAATAGAGATTCACAAGATGAGGAATGTGGGTAGATAAATGAACTAAAATAAGACAGAAATGAAGTCATGACTAATCCCAATAACTATTTCGACTCTCTATTTGCACACAAAATAAATTTCAATTCCCTGGCACCATTAATTTTTTCTTCTTAAGCAAAAATAACTTATCGTTAATTTAAATATTTAAAAAATAAAAATAGCAATTACTTCTGAAAATGCAAATTATTTGAAAAGAAGGCAATTGCTACCTATCCCAAAAGAGAGTGTTTTAACTTTGCTAATTTTTAAAAAATAAGAGTGTTAAACAACTTATACAAAAAAGCTATGTCAAAATAAGACTTACTCTGAAATAAGGTTACTTGGGTTCTGCTCTGAGACTTAGACAGACCTTAACATCAGTAGATATAAGGCATTTGTAAACATTTCATATTTGACATTAATTCAGCTATAACCACAAAGGACAACATGGTTCTAACATTAGCACTTGGTATTTTGAAATATATCCCCAAGTAAATTTTGTTCTCCTCCTTGACCTACCCCAATCTGGGACCTTGTTAAATTGTTCTGATACACCAAATTTTAGATAACAGACTTTCTATCTAGTTAGGAGTGCTAACAGCAAAAAGATAAGTAATGTTGGAAATCTGGTAGCAATACTAAGTTTGATATAACCATAATACACTGTTTTCAGTTGCAGTGCTTCAGGCCACCAGAGAAAATGAATACTGATGGCTGTAAGGAAATTATGTACCTCCCCAGTGGATAACTTATTTCATTCCAACTAACACTGGCATTAGGAAGAAAATTGGCAGGCACAAACTGCTGAAAAAAACAACTGCAGGTGCCCCAGACTTTAACTCTAGACACACAGGGGAAAGCAGAAAAAACTGGATATGGCAGATGAAGGGTTTCAGAGGACCTCTGTCAACAGACATCCAACGATTAGAGCAGGATTAAAATGAAAGTAAGCACCTCTGTTAGCAGGTGCTTCTGTTGGCAAAAATGGCACCAACAAAAAAATTGGGTCAATAATCTGAGCATTTCCACCTACATGCATTTGACTGGACATATGTAAAGCTACAACAAAGAATGAAAAGTATAGTCAGAGGAATATAAGAAACCTGGGAACAAGTATCTACTACTTGTTCTTTATCTTTAGAAACAAAATCAAATCACACAAGAATTTTTTCATGCCTAGAATTCAAGTTCTAGGGAGCAACAAAGGCAAAATTACTATTAAAGTGCTGCTAATAAATTAATTCTAGATATTAGGAACTTTGAATATTCTGAGCCTCATGTTCTCCAAAGAATCTGTTGTAATGAGTACCATTCATGTATCTTTCACAGAGATGGGATACTAAGATGCCTTGATCAGGTTTCAGATGGCTGATCAATTCTCTAGAAGTTGTTTTTATGAAGATTTTTCTGTGTCAATGTCTGGAAAGAAAACATGTAATAACTATTCATAAGGAAAAACAAATTGTTAATTAAGAATTATATAAAATTTGTCTACATTTAGCCAAACAATAACTCTTGAAGTTCTAAATTTTGCTTTTGAAAGATTTTATTTATTTATTTATTTGTTTATTGAGTCAGAATCTCACTTTGTCACCCTTTGTAGAGTGCTGTGGCTTCACAGCTCATAATAACCTCAAACTCGGGTTTATGCAGTTCTCTTGCCTCAGACTCCCAAGTAGCTGGGACTACAGGCGCCCACCACAATGCCTGGCTATTTTTAGAGATGGGGTCTCACTCTTGCTCAGGCTGGTCTCAAACCTGTGAGCTCAGGCAATCCACCTGCCTAGGCCTCCCAGTGTGTTAGGATTACAGGAGTGAACCACTGAAAGATTTTACTGACATATAAATTCAAATATAACCTATTAGAATGTTTGTAAACAAAAATTTTTACAGAAAATAAACATAAAACAAAATGTTATGTTTTAATATACTTAAAACCTATCTATGTCTTCAATTAAATTAGAGTATATAAAATACTATGTTCATTTTATAAACAACCAAAGTAAGAGGTTAAAGCAATTTAAAGTGCTCTCACATAATTTGAAAGTAAGTTTCTAATAATTGACTTCAAGGTTTTTCAGATCATAAAAATATATAATAAGAAAGTTTTAGGATCAAATATAATAAAAGTATAATTTATGCCTATCAAAAACAAAAAGCTTTTAAGCATTATGATAGTTAAAATTCTTCAGTGCATTAATTCTCTAATGACAGTTTTAGTCATGGAAAAGTTGAGAGGTCACATCTGATTTTTTTAACTTAGTTTGAAATTATACATATTCTCTTTGAATATACTTTGCTTTATGTAGCACCTAACTCTTCAGGAACTCAAAATACTCCATAGATGTATATCCTGACCTTAGTTTTGCTCATTACTGCTTTCTGGTTTTTGCAGAGGAACAAAGCACTAGTTCAATGAAATGTATACCAGTAAAAATAGTCTTACCAGTAGATAAAACAGTATTGAACATAAGGTTAATTGATGATGGCTTACCAGCTCCAAAAATTCTATTTCTGTTTGGAGAGCTTCATAAACACTTTCCAAGTCATCTTCCTTATACAGTTCTAATTCTTTTTTAAGTCTAGTTTAAAAGTAAAAATTCACCCTATTAGTTTAATAATACACCATTTTATCATAAATTTTATTATACAGAGAGTGACAGTTTTGTGGCTTCTATAATCATAATTTCAAGTTAGAACCAAAGTTTTTAGAAATTTTAATTCTCTAAAATTCAATAAGAACCATATAAAATTTTGAGAAAGAAATATTTTATAAAGAAAAAAGGTAGACTCAATAAATAATAGACATTTACTAATTTACAAAAATTAGAAGAGCAACATAAGTTAGTGGGAAAAAAATGTCATAATGCTACATATGTGTATAAAGACCTCTGTTTTAGACCACAAATAAGCTGAATAACCTTGGTTAAAACATTTAGCTCATCTGAGTCTCACCTGAAAACTTTTAAGTATAGAAAATAAATGACCTCTGAGTTTCTTTATAAAATTGAACTCTAACTTTATAATATGTGTATACATACATAATTAAAATATATTTTAATTTGGAAGTAAGAAAGTAACATCAATGTTTCTTTTCTCCAATTAAGTCTTTAGTCCTTTGAATATTTCTAATTTTTTAGCAGGAATAAAGCATATAATTTTTTCATGCCTTTGGGGTTCACAATAATAGGTTAGAGTTGAAGAGGTTAGACTTGGGTTTATTTACCTTTTTACTAAAGGGAAAAGGGTTTGGATCTATTAAAACAAGTTTATGGGAGACCACATTTGAAATGACCAAACCAGAATGAAGTTTCTGGATATAGGGGCCATGTAGCTATCTTTAAAATAGGCATATTTTCCAACAAACAGGAGATTCACAGTGACAAATCAAAAAGGGCAGCCTAAAATAGGAAGTCCTTTTAGTGTTATCACTGTAAGGAAATTAACCTAGAAATGACTCTTAAAAAAGACAAGTATTTATGTTAAATTTTTTGCATTTTTGTTTTTTACCAGGCTTCAAGTGACTAAGAAGCATGAAAATATATGGGTAAAGTAATGAAAGATAAGGGCTATTTTATTAAAGTCTGTTTATGTATACTCATTTTGGTGTTGGCTCTGTCTTTAATGATAATAGTAGGTCCTGTCTCCCTGGTATAAGGTGGGAACCTTCCTCAAAGGGCAATCTATGCCTTACTTCTAGGCATGTAATGGCTAAGAGGGTAGAGAACTCTTGTGGCATCTGTTGAGTCTTAACTGCCTTTAGGTCAAAATAATCATTATGCCAATGTTGCATAATTTGGAATTGGCATATTTTGATGTCTCTCACAGAAAACTCACATAGGCAATAGAAACAATAAACCTTAAGCAAATAGTTAACAACATTGTTAATATCAAATAAGTTTGATAATTATAAATGTATTCAGGAAATTTATTGCCAATATCAGCACTGACTTCAAAACATTTTTAATTTATTTTATGTCTATATTTAATGTGGAAAATAATAAAGAAATATTCTTTCATTTCTAACATTATGACACACCTATAGTCCTAGCTACAGAGAATTACTTAGGCCCAAGAGTTCCAAGGCTGTAGTGAGCTATGTTTAAGCCATTGTACTCCAGTCTGAAAAAGGGAGACCTTAGCTTAAGAAAAAAAGAGGAAAATAATCCACTTGTTTTTATAATAAGAACCATAGGAAAGATGGACAAGAAACTAATGAAAATGGTTACTTATAGCGATGAGTGAAGCAGTGGAGTAGTTACAAAATCGAATGAGGTTCCCCTGAGTATATTTTTCATATACTTTTGACTTTGAATTATGCTGATATATTACATAATCAACAAATAAAAATTAATCAGTGAAGCTGAAGAAAAAAGGACCATAAAATTTGACAGAAAAGAACATATTAGTTTACATTCCCACCATCAGTGTAGGAGTTTTCCCTTTTCTCCACACCTATGCCAGCATCTCTGGTCTTGGGATTTTGTGATACGGGCTAATCTCACTGGAATTAGATGATATCTCAGAGTAGTTTTGATTTGCATTTCTCTGATGATTAAGGATAGTGAGCATTTTTTCATATATGTGTAGGCCGTACGCCGGTCTTCTTTGGAGAAATTTCTCTTCAAGTCCCTTGCCCAGCCTGAGATGGGATCACTCGTTTTCTTCTTGCTAATACATTTAAGTTCTCTATGGATTCTGGTTATTAAACCTTTGTCGGAGACATAACCTGCGAAAATCTTCTCCCATTCTGATGGCTGTCCTTACTTACTGTGTTCTTGGCTGTGCAGAAGCTCTTTAGTTTGATCAGGTCCCAATAGTGTATTTTTGATGATGCTTCAATTGCCCGGGGTGTCCATTAAGAAGGATGGAGAATTTACATCCTTCATGTTCACATGGATGGAGCTGGAGAATGTTCTTCTGAGCAAAGTATCACAAGAATGGAGGAAAAAGTATCCAATGTACACACCCCTATTATGAGACTAATCTAAACCTTGTATATGAAAGCTATAACCAAATAGCCTAAGAACATGCGGAGGGGGGATGGAGAAGGGAGGGGGAAATGGGAGGAGGGAGGGGGTTTGGTGGGATCACTTCTGAGGTTTGTCTTATAGGGGTACAGGTGAATCTTTCTAAGAGTAGAATGTGAATGTTTTAAAGCAATAACTGAGAAAATGACATGAAGGCTGTGTTGACCAGTTAGATGGAAGTATATCAGAATGCATGTGAAAACCCCACACTGTACCCCAGAAGTGCATTAATGTACATAGTTAACATTCAATTAAAAAATAAATAAAAAAATAAAAAATAATAAAAAAAAACAAAAGTAAAACAAACAAACAACAACAACAACAACAAAAAAGGTGTTATGATGTGCACCTACAGTTCCAGCTAGTTGGCAGGCTGAGAGAATAAAATCACCTAAGCCCAGAAGGTGATTACTGTGATCTGTAGATGCCACAGAATTTTACTGATTGTGATAAATAAAGTCAGTTTCTTTCTCTATAAAATAAAAACAAAAATTTAGAGTAACTCCAATACAAAATAAATTTTCGAATTATTTATTGAGACAGAGTCTTGTTTGGTTGCATTTGGGAAAGTACTCTGGCATGAAAGCTCACAGCAAATCTTGAGAGTTCTCATCAAGTGAACCTATTCCCTTAGCTGGCATACAAGAAGCCTGCATAACATCCTGCATTTTTTATTCTTCAGAGATGTGTATCTCACTAGTCCTGGGGCTGGTTTCCAATTCAGAAGCTCAGACAATGTAAATGTCTGGGCCTCTCAAATTGCCAAGAAAATAGACTCAAAGAACAACACTTGTCACAAATCCTAGTTTGAAAACAATCCCATCTTTGATGTGTGCAGTGCTCGCTAACTATGAGTGCGGTGAATTTGAAAATGGTCCCAACCAATGTGCAACAAGAAATACCTGGGCATTGAGGTGGGCGCCTGTATTTCAAGCTACAGTGGAAGCTGAGGCAAAAGAATTGCCTGAGCCCAGAAGATTTAGGTTTCAGTGATCTGTGATGGCACAGCAGTCTACTGAGTGTGACAATGTTAAACTCTGTCTCACAAACTAATAAACAAAAAAATAAATACACAGAAAAATTCTAATTAAGTGTCTCTATGCAGTTTTACTATCTGCAATACAGCTTGAGTCACACTACTGTACAAATTCTGAAAGAGGTGTCATCCTTGTCACTGGAATCTCAGCCAGTAATGTAGTCAGTAAGGCACAAATGGGATATTACTTCTCAGTATGTGAATAGTGGGCTAAGAAATGTCTTGATTAAAACACTTCTAGGACACCAGCTGAAGTGAGCAGAAATGTCCAGTGAGTATATTTAACCAGAAGCCTGAATCCCTGACATTTAAGAATGAAGTCACTACATGGTCACAATGGATAAAATCACAATGGGTGTTGACCTGGGTTACCATCTTTAAGCTTAATCTTATTCCTTCTAAGCATGTGTAGTTGCAGTGCAAGTTTGTTGTTGCATTCAAACTGTTACAAAGAGTGTGGTTCTTTTCTCCACACTCAATTCCTGTTTCCTAAATTTTGTTTTGTAACCATGGCCAAGGGATTCAGCAATCCATGCTTTATTTTGCAAGTCACAAATTGGTAATCAAAGGTATGAGTGTAGTTTATACCTAGTGCTGCCCTGGGATGATATACAGAAAGAAATCAAACACAATGATTGTACAATGAATTGACAGATGTAAATGTTACTTCTCACAATTCCCAATTCTACTTTACAAGATGTTTTACTTATTTCTCTAGAATAGGCTTGTTTTGGATGGTAAGTGTCTCTGGAAGTTTCACACTCAAAAATTTGGTGAGGCTCTGTATCCCGTAGTCTATTCCATACAATAAAGGGTATTCAAGTATTGAATCCCTTATGTATAGTTCCAGGCACTCCAGTGGCTAAGGTAGGAGAATCACTTCAACCAAAGTGTTGGATGTCATTGTGTGCTAGGCTGAGGTTATTTACAATCTGCACTAGAGAATACAGTGATAGTCAGTATCATGAAAAATAATGAAAGAAAGAAAAAATATAGAAATTTTGTTAATTACAATTTTCAAGAGTGAAATTACAAGGAAAGTTCAGTAGGCACGTGGAATACAGGACTACAAAAAGAAGGAGATTTATTGAGGTTTCCAGGGGGAGGAGGGAACATTGAATCAGGACAAGTTTATTTGTGGTTGGTTCCATAGGAGACTGCCATTTGATCTGATGGGTAGGAGTGGTCCAGAGATGTCTGGTCCCTGGGCTTGGACTGATAGGTGCAAGGGAATATTGTTTCAAAATGAGAAGTACAAAAGAAGGAGTGGAGTGTGTAATCTGGATACTTTAATGTGTATAAGAAAATCTCAACTTTGGTGAAGATTTCACACTGTAGGAACTTTAGAGTGAATAAAAGGATCTAAGATACCAATGGGTCAGAGTGTGTAAATCTGAAGTACTGATTAATAAAGGTTGTACATAAAAAAATTTCCCTATGAGAGAATAATTTCTCCAGTTGACAACTAATCTAGGGGAAAATTCTCAATACCAGATTTCTGGTCAAAAGAAAAAAATAACAGCCAGGCTTTGCGGTGTGCACCTTTTGTTCCAGGTATTTGGCAGTCAGAGAGAAGAAAATTTCCTAAGCCCAGGAGGTGAAGGTTCCTCTGATCTGTAGAAGCCACAGAACTTTACTGAGTGTGATAAATAAAGTAAATCTTGGGCAGCATCTGTGCTCAAATAATTAGGTCAAGGAGCAAATATGCTTGAGGTGGTGGGTTCAAACACAGCGGTGGCAAAAAAAAAAAAAAAAAAAAAAGCAATTCACTGTTCCTATAAAGAAAAAAGTAAAAATGAAGAGGAACTCCAAAACAAATGATCTTCTCTATTTTTGAGACAGAGTCTTGTTTTGATGCCTTTGATAGAGAAACCTGGTATCAGAGCTCATAGAAAATTCAAGTGTTCTCATCAAGCAAACCATCAGCTAGCATGCCAGAAGCCTACCCAATATCTGACTTTTTTTTTTTTTCTTCAGATATTGGTATCCAACTAGTGCTGAGATTGGTCGGCAATTCAGAAGCTCAAACAATCCAACATAATGTGCCTCCCAAATTCCTAAGTTGAGAGGCATGAAGAACCACCTTTTGGCACAAAACCTAATTGGAAAAATATTCCATCTTCCATGTCTGAAGTGGTGGCTTACCATTAGGATGGTGAATTTGAAAATGGTCCCAGCCCGTATGCAGCAATGAATAGCTGGGCATTGAGGTGAATGCCTATACTCCAAGCTCTTGGAAAATCTGAGGCAAAAGAATTGACTGAGCCCAGCAGGTAGTGGTTTTTGTGAAATGTGATGGCAGAGTACTCTACCTAGAGTGACAAAGAGAAAACTCTTTAATTTTTTATCAAAAAATAAAAAACATAGAACTTCCTACATATAGTGTCCATCTGCAGTTTTCTCGTCTTGAATGCAGCTTGAGTCTCACTGCTATACAATATCTCAACTATTGTGTCAACCCAGTGACTAGAATCTCAGTCAGTAATGCAATCAATAAGGTAAAAATGGGAGAGCACTTCTCTGTATGTGGATGAAGAGCTAAAACATGTTTTGGATCAAAATCTTGCAGTACACCCGCTAAAGTGAGCATAAAACGCCAGTAAGTATCTTTGACCAGAAGCCTGGATCCCATGACATTTGAGGATAAAATCACTACATAGTCACCATGGATGATGTCACAAGAGGTGTTGCCCTCGGGTACCATCTTAAAGCTTAATCTCATTACTGCTAAGTATGGATAGTTGCTGTCTGTGTTTGTTGTTGAGTTCAAGCTTTACAAATTGTGGAGTTCTTTTCCCCACACTCATTTCCTTCTTCCTAAATTTATTTTTGTAACCAGAACAAGGGGATTCAACAATACAACCTTTTCTTTTTAAGTAGTGGATTTGTTTTCAAATGGAAGCATGTGTTTTATACCTAGTTCAACACTGGGATGTTATACAATAAGAAATTGAGCCCAATGATTGGAGAATGATTTGACAGACATAATTGGTACATCATACAATTCCCACTTCTACTTTTCTTGATGTTTATCTCCACAATAGTGTTGTTTTGGATCATGTGTGTCTCACTGAAGGTTTCATCTTGGAATTTGTTGAGGAAGTGTGTCCAGTAGTGTACTCCATACTTACAGTTATTTATCAGGATTATGGGAAATATCAGCCTATCTTTAAATTTCCATCAATCCTGATTCCATGCTAGGTGTGTCTAAACTTTGCCTTCATGGCTACAGTGTACCATGAATAGATATGTTAGATCACATGTACAATATTTGATAACTAAAGAAACCTGACAGGGATAAAAGAAATCCATACATAGTGTGGTGATCTCCCACCTGGATAAGTAAAGCAGTCTTTACATAATCCCTATGTGTTACTGAGGCCTGAGAATCAGATAATCCTAAAAGTCCCTGATAAGCTCATTTAAATAGAACTCAATGACAAAGTGCACTAATGACTACAATATTTTGATGCTTTGGACAGCCAAAGTAGGCAGATACCCTGAGTTTGTGTATTAGACAAAAGTCTGAGCAACAAAAAGACAAACTCAGCTCAGATCTCCCAATGGGCTTCTACTCCAACAGAAAGGGTAGTCAAGTGTTGTACTCCTTACCTATATCTCCAACTGCTCTAGATACTGAGGCAGGAGGATCACTTCAAGGAAAGAGTTGGATGTCATTATATGCAAGGTTGAGGTCATGGACAATTTAAACTAGGGAAAAGATGGAGAGTCAGTCTTATGCAAAATAGTGAAGAAAAGAAAAGAAAAGGACAAGAAAGAAAGAAAGAAAGATAGAAAGAAAGAAAGATAGGAAGAAGGAAAGAAAGAAAGAAAGAAAGAAAGAAAGAAAGAAAGAAAGAAAGAAAGAAAGGAAGGAAGGAAGGAAGGAAGGAAGGAAGGAAGGAAGGAAGGAAGGAAGGAAAGAAGGAAGGAAGGAAGGAAAATAATTTTGCTAAGTACAATTTCCAAGAGTGAAATTACAGGGAAAGGTCAGTAGGCAGATGGGATTCAGGACTACATAAAGGAGGAGATTTATTGCAGTCCCCTTGGGAAGATTGAACAATGATTCAGGTCAAGTGAACATGCAGTTGTTTCCTTAGGAGACTGCCAGTTGATCTTATGGGTAGGAGCCATCCAGAGATGTCAGGTCCATGGTCTTGAACTGATTGGGGCAATGGAATATTGACCCAGATTGCAAAGTGAAACATAAGGGGTGAAGTGTAGAATAAAGATAATTTAGTGTGCATAAAAAAAAAAATGACTTGAGTCAAGAATTTACTGTGTGAACATTTTAAATTGACTATAAGAATCTAAGATGCCAAATGGTGAGACTTGTGTAAAATCTTAAGTATTCAACCAGTCATGGTTTTAGGGAAAAAATTCTCCCCATAAGAGAAAAATTTCTTCATTTGACATCTAATACATGAAAGAAATTTCAACCTAGATTCATGTTCAACAGTGAAAATTATAGCCAAGTGTTGAAGTGTTCACATGTAGTCCCAGCTACATGTAAGATTGAGAGACAAAATTGTCTAAGCCCAGGATTTTCAGGTTCCTGTGATCTGTATAGGCCACAGAACTTTACTGAATGTAATAAATAAAGTAAGTCTCTGTCTTGATAAAAAAAAAAAAAGTAAAAATAATGAGTAACTGAAATATAAATGGCTTTCTACATTTATTTATTGAGACAGTTTGTTGTCTTTGGTAGAGTACCCTTGTATCATAGCTCACAGTAAACTTCAAGTGTTCTCATGAATTGAACCTATTTCCTCAGCTGTAATTCCAGGCGCCTACATAATATATGATCTGTTTTTATTCTTCAGAGATGGGAATATCACTAGTGTTGAAGCAGGTCTACAATTCAGAAGCTCAAACAATCAAACTGACTGGACTTCCCAAATTGCCAAAATGAGATGAAGAATAACGACTGACCACAGAACCTATTTAAAAATTTCTCATCTTTTCTTTTATTTTTATTTTTTTAATTTGTTTTTTATTAGATCATAATTGTGCACATTGATTCTCTCATAGGATACAGTGTGTTACTTCTATATGCAGTTTGGAAAACTCTCATCCAAGTGGCTAATATAGCCATCATGTCTTTCTCATAATTGTTATGTTAAGACATTTATATTTAACCTTTAAACAAATTCAGCTGTACCCAAATAGGATAAAATATAGTCATGATCCCCACAATATCATTCTCTTCCCCATCCTCCCTCTCCCCTCCACCTTCCTCTTTCCCCATAGTCTAGGGCTCCCTTTGGATTGTAGCTTTCCTAAGATATCTAACAATTAGTTTCATAATAGTATTGAGTACATTGGATACTTTTTCTCCCATTCTTGAT
>CAUYTI010034857.1:0-19571 GCA_963575145.1 Galago senegalensis | reverse complement strand
CTCATGCCAGTTAGAGTCTCTTTTATAAATTGAGGTGCATTCTGGTTGGGTGCATAGATATTGATAATTGAGATCTCATCATATTGAGTATTGCCCTTACCAAATATAAAGTGGCCATCTTTATCTTTGGTTACTTTTGTTGGTTTAAAACCTATTGTATCTGCGAATAAAATTTCAACACCTGCTTTTTTCTGTTTTCCATTAGCCTGGAATATAGATGACCATCCCTTTACTCTGAGTCTATGTTTGTCTTTTAAGGTAAGGTGAGATTCTTGTATATAACAGATGTCTCGTCTGAGTTTCTGTATCAAATCAGCCAATCTGTGCATCTTTAGAGGACAATTTAAGCCATTCACGTTGATAGAAATTATTGATAAGCCTGGTAAAATTTTGGGCATCAAGTTGCTCAAAAGTCCAGTAGACATTTTCAATCCTTTTGCCATTGTGGAAGTTAGAACTTGATCAAAAGTTTCTGAGTGGGTTTATTTTTGTGGTGGAGGATTGCACTGGTCATTATGGAGAATAGGTTTGAGAATTTCCCAGGGAGCTCGTTTAGTTATGGCAAATTTCTTTAACATGTGAATGTCGTTAAAGTACTTAATTTCTCCATCATAGATGAAACTCAGTTTAGCTGGATACAGGATCCTGGGTTGAAAGTTATTTTGTTTTAGGAGATTAAAAGTTGATGACTATCCTCTTCTAGCCTGAAGGGTTTCAGCCGAGAGATCTGCAGTCATCCTAATACTCTTTCCCTTGTAGGCTATGGTTTTCTTATGTCTGACTGCTTTCAGAATTTTCTCTTTCATCTTAACTTTGGTGAAGTTAATTATGATGTGTCTGTGGGATGTCTTGTTTGGGTTGAGTCATGCTAGGCTTCTGAAATTATCTGCTATCTGAATTTCAGAATCTCTTGGCATGTGTGGAAAGTTCTCTTTCATAATTTCATGAAGAAGATCCCCTGTGATTTGTGGAGCAACTTCATCACCTTCAGGGATTCCTATAAGGGAAAATATTAGTTTTCTTCAAATTATCTGAGAGCTCTCTGCAAGTGAGATCTGTTTTTGCCCTCCATTTATTTTGATCTTTGTGTTCCTGGGCTTCTTATAAAGCTTTGTCTTCAAAGTCAGAGATCCTTTCTTCTTCCTGTTCCAGTCTGTTACTGAGGGATTCCACCATATCTTTTAGATCTTTGAGGGCTGAAACCTCTTGTCTCAGTGTTTCAAAATCTTTGATCATTCTATCTTTGAAATCATTGAGTTCTTGAGACATCTTTTGAATAATTTCTTGAGATATCTTTTGAATAATTTTTTGAGAAATCTTTTGAATAATTTCTTGATCTCCTAATTCCTTCCTTTCTTCCATTCGGTTAATTTTATTTGCTATCCACTTTCTGAACTCAATATCTGATATCCTAGCCATTTGCTTGTGGCAGTCTTCAATTGTGTCTGCCCCATTTTCCCTTGGAGGAGTCGATATACTGTGGTTATTCAAATTGCCAGAATTTTTCCACCGATTCCTCCCTATGCTGAGTTTACGTTGTTCAGAGACCTTATCAGAACCATTCAATTGGTGGCTTCTTCTGGTTTGCCAGAGAGACAGGCAGAACATGTCTATTGTCTTCTCCCAGTTCTTAGGTGCTGGAGCAACCAGGGTGCAGTGGAATGGCAGCAACTGCATGGGAGTGCACATGGCCGGATTAGACCCCATTTAGCCTGCTGGGGTGACCAGGGGACAGGAGACAAGCAGCAGCTGGATTAGTCCTAGTTCAGCCCCTCCAGGGCAACTGGTGGAACAGGGGAACTGTAGTGGCTAGATCAGTCCTAGTTCAGCACCCTGGAACAGCCAGAGGGTGGGGGAATGGCAGTGGTAGTGCAGAGTACGCGAGCCACCAGATCAGTCCTAGTTCAGCCCCACCAGAGTAGATGGGGGGGAGCAGAGGACTCCTTCACTGTCGCCCATTGGACACGTGCGGCACTAGTAAGCCAATCTGTGCCCTCCCTGCGTGGGAGCCTGGAGCACGGAACTCCTCCAATTCCGTCTGCAGGACTTATGTGGCTCTAGCAAACAGTTCTGCGCCCACCCAGAGTGGTAGACCCCTCCACCACCACCTGCAGGGCGCATGTGGCTCTAGCAAGCAGTTCTGGGCCCACTCAGCTTGGGTGCCTGAAGCAGGGAACTCTTCCCCTGGCCCTTGTGGGGTGTGCTTGTCTCTAGCAAGCTGTTTTGGGTCTACCTGGAATGGAGGACTCCTCCGCCACTGCCTGTGGGACTCCTGGGGCACTAGCAAGCAGTTCTGGGCCTGCCTGGAGCAGGAGCCTGGGGCAGGGATCTCCTCTGCCATCCATGAGGCGTGAGACTCTAGAAAGCAGTTTGGGGCCCAGCTGGCTCCACGAGGGCAAAGGGAACCACCTGGAAAATGAGTTAGTCTGGAAAGGTTAATACCTCCTTCCCCACCTTGAACCCCGTCACTCATAATCCCCCAGGTCTGTGACCCTATTCACTCCAGTAGGCTACTGCTCCCGGGGTTTATAACTGACAAAATCAGCCAGAAATCTGAGTTTGGCAGGGGAGGCCTTGCATGTTTAAACTAGGCTTCTGTCTGGCTAGATTTCTCTGCAAGTCAGAGGTTGCATTCAGCTCTGGGCAGCAGACAAATAGCAGTTTACACTTAAGTGTCAATTCTAGCCTCTGTCCACCCACTGCCTTTGTGTGAGCTGTATTAGACCCTGAGGGCTGGTGCTTTACTTACAAAAGTTATCTATGTTTTGCCTGTGACTGCTGTCCGGAACCTCTGGTTGCCCAGAGAGACAAGGCTGGAATGGCATCAGTTTGCAGCTCAGGATGCCACTGTTGCTGTATTGGCATCCCCTGAGCTGATTTTCTTCTCCTCATGCCTGTGCCACAGTCAGCACAGAACAGCACCAGCCCTTTCACCCTCCACTTCTCTCAAGGTGATGCCCAAGAATCTGGATTCCATAGGTAACAAACCTCCAGACCTCAGAGTGGGTGGGTGGGGACTCCTTGGAGTTCAATGTTGCAGGTGAGGAATATATACAGTTTTATACAGTTTTACAGTTTTATGCCTGGCTGGAGGGTGCCATGACATGCAAGCAGGGATAGGAGGTCCAGTTTTTAGGTGATCTCTCCTGTGGGATAGAATGGGAGGATGTTTGAATTCTGCTTGCTTGTTTGCATGGAGTAAACTGTGAGCCCTTGTTGTGGGGGAGGGGACTCCCATCTGGTTGGTGGTGGATTTTGTACCTTTTGGTTGTATTTTTGGAGTTGCAGCTTGCCTCAGGAAGGTTGAAGTGTGCTCTTCAATCTTCTCTCTTGGCTTTGCTCCAAACCATCAGCTAACTTGCTAAACTTCTGTCCTTTGAGCCTCCTTCTGGACAGGAGCTTCTGTAAAAAGCTGGTTGCAGTCTGCCATCTAGGCTCCACCCCTCCCCCCAAATTCTTGAAACAGACCTTAATTAGTCTGACCAATATGATATCCAAAAACACCACAATAACAGGGGAATTTAACACTCCTCTTACAGAGCTTGACAGATCCTTTAAACAGAAATTAAACAAAGATATAAGGGACTTAAATGAGACCCTAGAACAACTGGGCTTGATAGATATATAGAGAACACTTCATCCCAAAGATAACACCCTCTCCATAGACTTAGCCAGGAAGAAATAGATTTCCTGAATAGATCAATTTCAAGCACTGAGATCCAAGAAACAAGAAAAAAATCTCCCAACAAAAACTGCCTTGGTCTGGATGGCTTCATATGTGAACTCCACCAAAACTTCAAAGAAGAGCTTATTCCCCTACAGCATAAATTATTCCAAAAATTGACAGGAGGAAGGAATCTTCCCTAACACATTCTACAAAGCAAACTTCCCCCAAATGCAAAAACCAGGAAAAGATCTAACTAAAAAGGAGAACTTTGGACCAATTTCACTAATGAATATAGATGCAAAAATGTTCAGCAAAATACTAGCCAATAGATTATGAAAAAAGTCATACATCAAGATCAAGTAGGTTTAATCCCAGGTATGTAAGGCTGGTTTAAGATATGCAAGTCCATAAACCTTATTTTCCCTCAAAAGAAGCAAAAACAGACCATATGATTCTCTCAATAGATGCAGAGAAAGCATTTGAGAAAATCTAGCATCCTTTTCTAATTAGAACACTGAAGAGTATAGACATAGGTGAAGCATTTCTTAAACTGATCAAAGCTATCTATGACAAACACACAGCTAATATTTTCCTGAATGCAGTAAAACTGAAAGCTTTTCCACTTAGAACTGGAACTATACAAGGTTGCCCTCTGTTGCCATTACTATTCAAAATAATGCTGTAAGTTCTAGCCAATACAATCAACCAAGAGAAGGAAATAAAGGGTATCCAAATGGGAACAGAGGAGGTCAAACTCTCCCTCTTTGCTGATGGTATTATCTTATACCTGGAGAACCCCAAAGACTCAACCCCAAGACTCCTGGAAGTCATCAAAAAATACAGTAATGCCTCAGGATATAAAATCAATGTCCACAAGTCAGTAGCCTTTGTATACACCAATAACAGCCAAGATGAGAGGATAATTAAGGACTTAACTCCCTTCACCATACCTTCAAAGAAAATGAAATAACTAGGAATATACCTAACAAATGAGGTGAATGAACTCTATAAAGAAAATTATGAAACCCTAAGAAAAGAAATAGCAGAAGATATTAATGAATGGAAGAACATACCATGCTCATGGCTGGGAAGAATCAACATTGTTAAAATGTTTATATTTCCCAAAGCAATCTACTGATTCAACGTCATCCCTACTAAGTATCAAAGTTGTACTTTCAAAGTTGTACCATCATTGGAAAAAAATGATTCTTCATTTTTGTATGGAACCAGGAAAAAAAAAACTTATAGCTAAGGCAGTTCTTAGTTAAAAAAAAAAAAAAGCCAGGGGCATCAGCCTACCAGATTTTAGGCTATACTATAAGGCCATAGAGGTCAAAACAGCATGGTACTGGCACAAAAGTAGAAACATAGACATTTGGAATCAAATAGAAAACCAGGAAATGAAATGAACATCTTTCAGTCACCTAATCTTCGATAAACCAAACAAGAACATACACCAGGGGAAAGAATCACTATTCAATAAATGGTGCTGGGAGAACTGGATGCCCACATATAAAAGACTGAAACTGGACCTGCACCTTTCTTCACTCACAAAACTTGATTCAAGATGGATGAAAGACTGAAATTCAAGGCATGAAATGATAAAAATCCTCAATGAAAGCATAGGAAAAATACTGGAAGATATTGGCCTGGGGAAATTTTCATTTTTTTCATATGTTTTCTACCAAACATATGAAAGGGAAAAGACTTTATGAAGAAGACTTCTGAAGCAAATGCAAAAACAACAAAAAGAAACAAATGGGACTTAATTAAACTTAAAAGATTCTGTACAGCTAAGGAGACAACAACCAAAGCAAAGAGACAACCTGCACAATGGGAAAGCATATTTGTATAGTTTGAATCGGACAAAAGCTTGCTAAAAAGGATCTATAGAGAACTCAAATTAATTCATATGAAAAAAAGCCAACAATCCCATAGGTCAATGGGTAAGAAAGATTAATAGACCTTCTCTAAAGAAGACAGATGAATAGTTCGCAAACATATGAAAAAAATGCTCATTGTACCAAATCATTAGAGAAATGTAAATCAAAATGATCCTGAGATATCATCTAACTCCAGTAAGAATGACCCACATCACAAAATCTCAAAACTGCAGATGCTGGTGTGGATGTGGAGAGAACGGAACACTTTTATCCTGCTTATGGGACTGCAAACTAATACAACCTTTTTGAAAGGAAGGATGGAGAACCCTCAAAGAACTGAAGCTATGTCTTCCATTTAATCTAGGAATCCCATTACTGGGTATCTACCCAGAAGGAAAAAAAAATCCTTTTATCATAAGGACATGTGCACTAGACCATTTATCACAGCTCAATTTACAATTGCCAAAATGTGGAAACAGCCTAAATGCCCACCAATCCAGGAATGGTTTAACAAGCTGTGATTATGTGTATACCATGGAATACTATTCAGCCATTAAAAAGACAGAGACTTTACATCTTTTGTGTTAACCTGGATGGAAGTGGACCACATTATTCTTAGTAAAGTATCACAAGAATGTAGAAGCATGAATTCTATGCGCTCATTATTTATATGAGGACAATTAATCAACTAGTACATGGTGGGGGAATAGGAGAGTAGAGAGAGAGAAGGAGGGAGGGGTGAAAGAAGGGAAGAGAAGACAGAGGGAAGGAGGGTGGGGGTGGCGTCTCAGTGTGCAACACACATTTTAGGGGCAAGACACAATTACAAGAGGGACTTACCTCACAAATGCAATCAGTATAACCTGGTATCTTTACCCTCAATGAATTCCCAACAATAACAAAAGAACTGATTTTCAGCAAAAACCATTAAAACTGGCATCTTGGAGCACAAATGAACTCCATAGGAACTGGAAGGGAAACAGAGTTTTCACAAAAGATATGTTCACAACACTCTCCTCACTTTCCTGTGAAATGAAAGCCTTGATATGTAAGGAAGAGTATGAAATCTGGAAGCTGAAGACCTTGATGCAGAAACACTGGGGTTGTGGGAAAGAACAATAAATACTAACAAGGGACACTCTGTTCAGGAGGAGGGGCAGGAGGACATGGACCATCAGCTCACCGGAGCAGAGGCAGCAGCACCTGGAAGGCAGCACCTAGACCCAGGGTTCCAATGCCTGTTTAGAATCACAGCTCAAGCAGAGGATCAACGACTTTGACTTTAGTCCAAACCCTTCCACATACTGATAATCGTCAGGTAAATTTCACACTGGAATGAGTATGGAAGACCTGGAACAGATAGAGCCTCTATAGGAGAGCACAGGGAACAACATGAAGCCAAGCAGAACAGAGATAAGGTGTCACTAAAAAAATCTGAAGTCTCTGATGGACACAGAAGGAACAGATTCCACTCTTGTCAACACTGAAAATACAAACTTCAGAGGTACCTCTGAGGAGGTTTGTAAAACTGTAGACTAAGCACCAAGCCAAGATGTGATATGAGAAACTACAGGCAGAAAATGGATACAATAAACTAACAAGGCAACATCAACTGTCCAATACAACCTGTCTGGTTATCTACATGTGTATAATATACGTCAGTGAGAAAGACCAAAAGATTAGTAGACAAAACATTTGAATATGACAGAGCACTTAGAGTTATCTAATTACTGGGAATATTTAGTAAAATCTCTACATCTGCTGACAGATGGAAACATTAATATCAGATGGAGTTTCATAACAGCCAGAAGCACTGTGCTCTGCAATAGGAGGAGCCTTGTGCACACTCAGCAGTGGGCTTGGCTCAGCCTGAAAGTGAAGTTAGGGTTTGAAAAAATGGCATTGGAAGTCATGCAAACCAAATTGCAAAGACAAAAAGGAGTGAAAAAAAACAGGAATGATTATAAAACATCGTAACATAGATGTGTTTCAAAGAGAACTGTGAAATACAGCTGTTGGCTTTCAGGACAACATATTGAATTACCAAACATACATATTTTGGTATAAATGTTAAACCTACTGTCATCCAACCTGGGCATTTTCCTCAAAAGTTAAGTAGATTAGAGACAGATTCAGGAAAATATATGGCAACACTTTACTCTCCTCATATATGCAATAATAAATAAAAAAATTTCAGGGGTAGAGGGATTTGATTATCACCTGCATCTCTGAGGAATGTAATATTCAGAATTAAATTCAAGTGTCCTAATTCTCAGCCCCACAATCATATCCCCACTGTCACCAGAGGGGACAGTCTGAGCTCCCTGCACACGGGCCAGCACCTGATACAGGGAGGGAGGTTTAGGGTCTCCGTAGGCTTTGAGATGGGAAGGGTCACGTCCTACCTCAGAATCAGAAGTCAGGGAAGTATCTGCTATTTCTCTGGGTCAGGGTAGCATTTGTATCCAGAAATGACCAAATTTACTCTGTTTAAGAGCTCTGCACATGGGATGGCTGAGGCAAGAGAATCACTTAAGCTCAAGAGTTTGAGGTTGCTGTGAGCTGTGAAACTATGGCACTCTACCAAAGGCAACATAGTGGGACTCTGTCTCAAAAACAAACAAATAAACAAAAGAAAAAAAACAACAAAAAAAGAAAAAACAAGAACTCTGCACATGGACAGAAACCAATGGATATGAGAACCAATTCATCTCATACTACGCTTAACAATACCTCATGTCAATTAAAACACTGAACAGGAGAAAATTAAGAAAAAATGCACCTAAGGTAATGTGGAAATTGCACTTTTACTCTGTCAATACCCTTCAAAGTGATCATGGACCTTCTTTCATTTCTAAAATACTCAACAAGCATGCAAAGCATTACAGATTACTTGAAACCTACATTCCTCTTGAAATTATGGTTGGGGAGACAAACTGAAGAGATAAATCATACTTTACAAAGACATATTGTCAAAATATGTCCAGAAACTTATTTGACTGGAGATGAGATGTGGCCAGTTGCCCTGCTGTGGATTAGAGTGGCTCCAAAAGGCAGGCTAAGTTGGAGTCCCTTTAGAATATTACATTGGAGACCATTCCAGGTTCCTGCCTTGATGCAACAACCGACCTATACATCAGTAGTTTTACTATTGACAAATATATTACCACTTCAATCACTGTACTGACCTCTGTTCACAAGTTTACTTTTATTTATTTCACAGACTTGACCATACCTTCTCTTTGGACACAAGGCTGGGTGACCTGCAGATGTGAACAAAACAATGGCCTAAATATGTCCCCTTGAGTGGGAATTGAGACCATTTAAGGTGCTGCTCTTGTCTCCTCAGTTAAACTCTCTGGTTAAAGCTATGGGTACAGTACATTCAGGTCTATGAGGCAAATCCAGAAGACTCCTTCTGTCTCTGGAAGCAGGAAGACCATAGGCACAGGAGCTCTGGGAGGACCTGATACTGGTCTGTCAGGAAGAGGATAAATGGCATAGAAATGACTAATGTGATCTATCTTTTGTAAAAAGTGTGAGTAATTATAAATTGGTTTCATAAAAGTACTGAGTACATTGGGTACTTTTCCTTCCATTCTTGAGATACTTTACTAAGAAGAATATGTTCCAGCTCCATCCATGTAAACATTAAAGAGGTAAAGTCTCCATCTTTTTTAATGCTGCATAGTATTCCAAAGTATACATATACCACAATTTATTAATCCATTCATGGGTTGGTGGGCACTTGGGTTTCTTCCATGACTTGGCAATTATGAACTCATCTGCAATGAACAATCTGGTGCAATGATATTTGTTGTAAAGTGATTTTTGGTCTTTTGGATATACACATAGTAGAGGAATTGCAGGATCAAATGGCAGATCTACTTTTAGATCCCTGAGTGCTCTCCAAAGTTCTTTCCAAAAGAAATGTATTATCTTGAATTTCCACCAGCAGTACACAAGTGTTCAACTATAGACCAGGATGAAGGAGAGAAGTGGATGGGGAAGGGAGGGGAGGGAAGAGGTTTTACTGAGGGAAGGCAAATGGTGGGACCACACCTATGGATTATATTGCAAGGGTATACGTCAAATCTATCAAGTATAGGACATAAATGTCTTAACACAATAATTAAGTAAATGAAGTGAAAGCTATATTAATTAGCTTGATGTAAGCACTCTAACTTGTATAAAACAATAACATGTTTTACCCCACAAATGCATAAATGTATTCATTACCTATGTGTATATGACTTAATAAAAAGAAAAAATAAATAAAAAGGAAATGACCAATGTAACTCTCCACTTTGAGGCCCCATGATTCTCTCTACTCAAGCTATGTGATGTTTCCTATAGGGTGAAGCAGAGAGTTGACCTAAGTCTGTCTGAATTACTTGATGATGAAAGGGCAGAGGAAGTTGGCAGACCAAAGGATCACTGGACTGAGTTCTCTTAGTATAACTGGGGATCCAAAGAAAGTCAACCTATAGCTGGCTGGAGATCTTTCTTGGAGCTATGGCTCAATATAGGAGAAAGGCCTATATGCCTCTGGCCAAAAAAGCTGTTTGAAGTGTTCCCTTCTCTCCACAACCACACCAGCTTCTACTGGTGGGATTGCTAGCTAATATGTTCCTTTTGGAAAGATATCTGGAGAATACTTAGAGAACTAAAAATAGACCTGCCATTTGATCCTATAATTCCTCTACTAGGTATATATCCAGAAGACCAAAAAGCACACTACAACAGAGATATTTGTACCAGAATGTTTATTGCAGCCCAATTCATAATTGCTAGGTCATGGAAGAAGCCCAAGTACCCATCGACCCACAAATGGATTAATAAATTGTGTTATATGTACACCATGGAATACTATGCAGCCCTAAAGAAAGAGGGAGACTTTGCCTCCTTCATGTTTACATGAAAATATTCTTCTTAGCAAAATATCTCAAGAATGGAAGAAAAAGTATCCAATGTACTCAGCCCTACTATGAAACTAACATAGCTTTAATAGGAAAGCTATAACCCAATTGTAGCCCAAGAATATGGGGAAAGGGGAGAGGGAGGGGAGGGGAGGGGGAGAAAGGTAGAGGGAGGGTGATTGGTGAGATCACACCTATGGTTCATCTTATAAGGGTACATGTGAATCTTTCTAAATGTAGAATATAAATATCTTAACACAATAATTAAGAAAATGACATAAAGGCTATGTTAACAAATTTGATGAAAATATTTCAAATTATATATAAAAATGGCACACTGTACCCCATGATAGTATTAATGTACACATCTATGATTTAATAAAAAAATAAAAAGGTGTTTAAGAGAGAGCAGTGAAAAGACTTTGTGCAGGCATACTTGTGAGAACTGAGGCAGAATCCCATATGGCCGGGTTGGTTGTGGGTGTAAAACCCCCCTGATCTAAGATTGACTGGCTCAGTTGTGGGCATAAAAACCCCCTGACTTAAGGCCCACATGGGACAGGAGGCTTGCAAACAAGTTTTCTGTACATCTTAGAAATTTCTTAATTGTACCTTGACTAAAATTGAAGTAACTGCCTCCAGATGGTGAGGCCAGTAGGGAAGGTATTCAATCTACCTTTCCCAGAGCCTCAGGCTTCATCAGATAAGAACAAAAGAAGTAATGGCTAACAACATGTTCTCCAGTAAGTTAGGTTAAAAGGATTATGTTAGGAGGATTATGTTATATAAAGTGGTATCAATCAATCCCTGGATTACTAGGGAGGATCTGCTCATGAGATAGTCACAAGATGTTTATTCATGAGATGGATTATGGATTGTAATGAATTTTAATGAAGTCATTGATGTACGGTGCTCACGTGCAGAGGAATTATAATGAATATTAATGGGTACAGTGTGCATATTTACAGCTAACTATATAAGCCAAGAGAAAAGAAATAAACTTGTCACATGTCTGAGAGGCTGTGAACCCCTTGATTTAAATATACAATTTCAGGAAGGGGAGAGGCAAGATGGTCGACAGGCACCAGTCTCCAACAGAAGCTCCTGTCCAGAGGGAAGAATAATGTCCAGAAAATAGCCAATAAAGTTAAAGATTGGGAGCCCAGCCAAGAGAGAAGAGTGATATCTGCAGGACACCTCTGTTGAGGCAAGTTGAGACTCCAAGAAAGCAATCAACAGGTATGTAATACATCCCAAAGGAAAAGTGTCTGTCCTCTCCACCAAGAAAGTTGTGTTTTTCTCTTTGTCTGCTCCTGTAAGTTTTCTACAGGTGAGCAGTGACCTGAGGACCTCACCCCACATGTGAGAACTACAGGAAGAGGGGGTCTACTCTCCTAGAGGGATCCTGCTGAGATTCAGAACACTCTCTCTCCTGGCAGAAAAATTGAACAAATGTTTTCACTGCCATTTTGAATTTCCAGTCCATCCTTCCCCTCTTGCCTACAGAGACAGTGAGGGGGGACCCAAGAGCAGCATCTCCCAACCCTGTGGGACCAAGTGCCCAGTCCTGGTCCTGCAGCCAGAGACCTGCTAGACCTGTGAGTGTTCTGCAGGCAGTGGCGGAGGAAGTCCCATTCCAGGCACCCATGCAGGAGGCCCAAGACTGCTTGCTAGAACTGCGTGCCTCACATGGGCAGCGTTGGAGGAGTTCCCTGCTCCAGGTACCTGCACTGGGCAGGCCCAGACCTGCCAGAACTGTGCACTCCCAGCAACCCCAGCCAGTGGCCTGAGAACTATGAGAGGACAGTCAGTTGAGAGGGAACCACACTAGAATAGTGATACCCTGAGGCGAAGAGCAGCAGCCACAGCAGTGAGAACAACAAGGCTCACATACCAGAGGCTGTTACAGACTGACACGCTCTACCTGTCTGGGCAACCAGAGGAAGCTGACATCTTTTCCGGTGGCAGCCATTGACTGAATAATTCTAGTATGGACTACAAACAGTGTAAATTCAGCATGAGGTGGAATCAGCAGAAAAACTCTGGTAACTTGAATAACCAGAGTAGATCAACTTCCCCAAGGAAAAATGGGGCAAATGCAATTGAAGATCCCATCCATAAACAGATGGCTGATGTCAGATTTCGTGTTCAGAATTTGGATAGCAAATAAGATAAACAGAATGGAAGAAAGGAGGGAATTAGAATTTCAAGAAATTATTCAAAATATGTCTCAAGAATTCAATGATTTCAAAGATAAAATGACCAAAGATTTTGAAACATTAAGGCAAGAGTTTACAGCCCTCAAAGATTTGAAAAATACAGTAGAATCCCACAGTAACAGAATGGAGCAGGCAGAAGAAAGTATCTCTGACATTGAAGATAAAGCTTTTGAATGGTTCCAAGCACTCAAACATGAAGAGAAATGGAGAGAAAAAATGGATCTTTCTCTCAGAGAGCTCTGGGATAATTCAAAGAAAACTAATATTCACCTTATAGGAATCCCTGAAGGTGACAAGGTTGCTTCACAAAACACAGAGGCTCTTCTTCATGAAATTATGAAAGAGAACTTTCCAGACATGCCAAGAGATTCTGAAATTCAGATAGCAGACAGTTTCAGAAACACAGCACTACTCAAGCTGAATGAGAAATTCCCCAGGCACATCATAATTAACTTTACTAAAGTTAATATGAAAGAGAAAAATTTAAAAGCAGCTAGACATGAGAAAACCATAACATACAAGGGGAAGAATATTAGACCGACAGTAGAGCTTTCTGCTGAAACCTTTCAGTCTAGAATAGGGTGGTCATTGACTTTTAATCTCCTAAAACAAAATAACTTTCAACCTAGGATCCTGTATCCAGCTAAACTGAGTTTCATTTATGATGGAGAAATTAAATACTTTAATGACATTCACATGTTGAAGAAATTTGCCATAACTAAACCAGCTCTGATATTCTCAGACCTATCCTCCATAATGATCAGCAGATCTACCACAAAAGTAAACTCACTCAGAAACTTTTGATCAAATTCCAACTTCCACAGTGGCAAAAGGATTAAAAATGTCCATTGGACGAAAAACTCAATACCCAAAATTTTATCAGGCTTATCAATCTATGTGAATGGCTTAAATTGTCCTCTAAAGAGGCACACGTTGGCTGAATAGATACAAAAACTTAGGCACGATATCTGCTGCATACAAGAATCTCGTCTTACCTTAAAAGATAAATATAGACTCAGGGTTAAGGGATGGTCATCTATATTCCAGGCAAATGGAAAGCAGAAAAAAGCAAGTGTTGCAATTTTATTCACTGATACAATAGGCTTTAAAACAACAAAAGTAAGCAAGGATAAGGATGGTGAATTTTTGTTTGTTAAGGGTAATACTCAATGCAATGAGATTTAAATTATCAATATTTATGCACCCAACCATAATGCACCTCAATTTATAAGAGATACTCTAATAGGCATGAGCAACTTGATTTCTCCCAGCTCCATCATAGTTGGAGTTTTAATACTCCTTTGGCAATGTTGGATCGATCCTCCAACAAGAAGCTTAGCAAAGAAATTTTAGATTTAAACTTACCCATTCAGCATTTGGATTTAACGAACATCCACAGAACATTTCATCCTAACAAAATTGAATACACATTTATCTCATCAGCTCACAGAACAAACTCAAAAATCAACCACATGTTAGGTCACAAGTCTAAACTCTGTAAATTTAAAAGTATAGAAATTATTCGATGCATCTTCTCAGACCCTCAAGGAAAAAAAGTTGAACTCAGTAACAATAGGAATCTTCAGACTTACACAAAAACATAGAAACTGAATAACCTTATGCTGAATGATGGGTGGGTCAGAGATGAGATCAAGAAGAAAATTACCAAATTTTTGGAACAAAATGATAATGAAGTCATGAGTACCAGAACCTATAGGATACCACAAAGGCAGTCCGAAGAGGGAAATTTATAGCACTGCAAGCCTTCCTCAAGAAAACGGAAAGAGAGGAAGTTAACAACCTAATGGGACATCTCAAGCAACTGGAAAAAGAAGAACATTCCAATCCCAAATCCAGCAAAAGAAAAGAAATAATGAAAATTAGAGTAGAATTAAATGAAATTGAAAACAAAAGGATTATACAACAGATAAAATAAATCAAAAAGTTGTTTTTTGAAAAGGTCAACAAAATAGATAAACCTTTGGCCAACCTAACCAAGAAAAACGGAGTAAAATCTCTAATTTCATCAATTAGAAATGGTAAAGACGAAATAACAATAGACCCCTCAGAAATTCAGAGTCATTAATGAATACAAGAAACTTTATTCTGAGAGATATGAAAAATTTAAGGAAATTGACCAATACTTGGAAGCACATCACCTTCCAAGACTTGGCCAGAATGAAGTGGAAATGTTGAATAGGCCTATAACAAGTTCTGAAATAGCATCAACTATACAAAATCTCCCTAAAAAGAAAAGCCCAGGGCCAGATGTCTTCACATCAGAATTCTACCGAACCTTTGAAGAGGAACTAGTACCTATATTACTTAACCTTTTTCAAAACATAGAAAAAAGAGAAATACTACCCAACACATTCTATGATGGAAACATCACCTTGATACCTAAACCAGGAAAAGACCCAACAAGAAAAGAAAATTATAAACCAATATCACTAATGAATATTGATGAGAAAATACTCAACAAGATTCTAACAAACGGAATCCAGCAACACATCAAAAAATATTATACAACATGACCAAGTGGGTTTTATCCAAGGATCTCAAGGCTGGTTCAACATACATAAATCTATAAATGTAATTCATCACATAAACAAATTAAAAAACAAAGACCATATGATTCTCTCAATTGATGCAGAAAAAGCTTTTGATAATATCCAGCATCCCTTCTTGATCAGAACACTTATGAAAATTGGTATAGAAGGGACATTTCTCACATTGATAGAGGCCGTCTACAGCAAACCCACAGCCAATATTGTATTGAATGGAGTTAAATTGAAATCATTTCCACTCAGATCAGGAGCCAGGCAAGGTTGTCCATTATCTCCATTGCTCTTTAACATTGTAATGGAAGTTTTAACCACCATAATTAAGGAAGAAAATACAACAAGGGTATCCATATAGAATTGGAAGATATTAAAATTTCACTCTTCACAGGTGATATGATAGTATATCTGAAAAACACCAGGGATTCTACTATAAAACTCTTAGAAGTGATCAAGGAATATGGCAGCATCTCAGGTTATAAAATCAACACTCATAAATTGGTAGCCTTTATATATACCAACAACAGTCAAGCTGAAAAAATAGTCAAGAACTCTATTCCATTTACAGTAGTGCCATGAAGATGAAATATTTGGGAGTTTACCTAACAAAGGATGTGAAAGATCTCTATAAAGAGAACTATGAAACTCTAAGAAAATAAATAGCTGAAAATGTTAACAAATGGAAAAACATACCATGCTTATGGCTGGGAGAATTAACATTGTTAAAATGTCCATATTACTACCTAAGGCAATAAATAATTTTAATGCAGTCCCTATTAAAGTTCCATTCTCATACTTTAAAGATCTCTAAAAAATAACACTTTGTTTTATATGGAATCAGAAAAAGCCTTGACTAGCCAAGACATTACTCAGAAATAAAAACAAAGCAGGAGGAATCAGACTATACTATCTATACCAGATAGCTACCAGATGTCAGACTATACTGTAAATCCATAATGATCAAAAAGTATGGTAGTGGCACAAAAACAGAGAGGTAGATGTATGGAACAGAATAGAGAACCAAGAGATGAACCCAGCTACTTACCATTATATGATCTTTAACAAGCCAATTAAATATATTGAGTGGGGAAAAGATTCTCCATTTATCAAATAGTTCTGGGCAAACTGGCTGGCGACCTGCAGAAGACTGAAACTGGATCCACACCTCTCATCACTAAGATAGACTCTCACCAGAATAAAGATTAAACTTAAGACACGAAACTATAAAAATACTAGAAGAAAGTGTCAAGAAAACACTTGAAGAAATTGGCCTTGGTGAAAATTTTTTGAGGAGCACTCCCCAGGCAATTGAAGCAACATCAAAAATACACTACTGGGACCTCATCAAACTACAAAGCTTCTGCACAGCCAAGAACACAGTAAGTAAAGCCAGCAGACAGCCCTCAGAATGGGAGAAGATATTTGCAGGTTATGTCTCTGACAAAGGTTTAATAACCAGAATCCACTGAGAACTCAAATGTATTAGCAAGAAGAGAATGAGTGATCCCATCTCAGGGTGGGCAAAGGACTTTAAGAGAAACTTCTCTGAAGAAGACAGGCACGTGGCCTACAGATATATTAAAAAATGCTCATCATCCTTAATCATCAGAGAAACGCAAATTAAACTACTTTGAGATATCACCTAACACCAGCAAGATTATCCCAATATTACAGATGCTGGCATGTTTGTGGAGAAAAGGGAACACTTCCACACTGTCGGTGGGATTGCAAACTAATACGTTCATTTTTGAAAGACATCTGGAAAACACTTAGAGAACTAAAAATAGACTTGCCATTTGATCCTATAATTCCTTTACTAGATATATATCCAGAAGACAAAAAAGCACACTACAACAAAGAATTTTGTACCAGAATGTTTATTTCAGCCCAATTCATATTTGCTAGGTCATGGAAGAAGCCCATTGACTCATGTTAGGATCAATAAATTGTAGTATATGTACACCATGGAAAACTATGCAGCCCTAAAGAAGGATGGAGACTTTTCCTCCTGCATGTTTACATGGATGGAGCTGGAACATATTCTTCTTAGCAAAGTATCTCAAGAATGGAAGAAAACGTATCCAATGTACTCAACCCTAATATGAAACTAATTTATAGCTTTCATAGGAAAGCTATAACCTAATTATAGCCCCAGAATACGGGCTAAGAGGAGAGAGAGGAGAAGGGAGGGGGGGATGGGTGGAGGGAGGGTGATTGGTGAGATCACATCTATGGTTTATCTTTTAAGGGTACATGTGAATCTTTCTAAATGAAGAATGTAAATGTCTTAACACAATAACTAAGAAAATGACATGAAGGCTATGTTAACCAGTTTTATGAGATTTCAATTGTATATAAAAATAGTACACTGTACCCCATTACAGTATCAATGTACACAGCTATGATATAATAAAAGAAATAAACATTTATATCAAAAAAGTAAAAAAAAACAAGACATAAATATACAATTTCAATTTGCAGGTTTATGCTCCGTGACACTGCTTCTCCATGAGACTCTAATGACAACAGCTCAGGGTGTGCACTGAGGTGGTGATATACTGGATATAGTGCATGAACTGGAGTGGTGGAGTTCTGACACACTGGGCAAGTTTTTGCAAGTTGGTGGGAACAACCAGCCCCTCCACTGATGTTCAGGATGGGAGAAAGCCTTTTTGCAGTTTGCAGTTTTCAGGAGAATTCTTGTGTTGAGGGGACAGCTTGGAAGAATGGGCACACTGTACAGTGTACATCACCCAGATTTCAGCATTGGTTAGAGTGGATTTACCATCAGTTTCACAGTGGTATAGACAGCCATACTAGGAAGGTCTCAGTAGCCAGGTAGCCATTGTGGGAAGGTCGAGAGAAGGTCATGAGGGTGGGCCTCTTACTGGGGCCCTAAGGCACAACTTTCTTAGTTACATCTGCTGTGATGAGACCTCCACTCATGACAGGCTCAGGGACTCCTGCACCCTGCAGGAGCTATTGTTAGTGGGCATGGTGAGGCCTGCCTCTGAAGGATTCTAGAGAGCTTTAAGATCCCACTGTGGTGAGGTTTGAATGCTCAGGAGATGAACAGGTCATCATGGTGAAAAATTAAGGTGGGAAAGTGGTCTATGCCTGGGAATTAGAGACAGGTGACCAATGCTATTGTCCATCCCCTAAAGGTACAGTGCCACCTAGTGTCCTGAGGGTCAATTGCAACACATATATAGTCCTACTAAAGTAGGACCCTTCTGCCATATATATCTATGGTATATATATACGTACACATATACGTACAGATATATGTATATATATATACATTTATAATTATTTTAAAATTTTTTATACTTTTTCTTTTCTTCTTGTTGTTGTGAGTATTGTTTTTCTTTTTTACTGTCTTCTTTTTGTTGTTGAGATTACTTATTATTGGTTATCAGAGCTTTCTTTTTAATTTTGATGTGTTTTTTGTTTTCTTGATAATTTCTTTGGTTGGGTCTTTTCTAAACCTTCATTTTTCCTTTCATCAAGAGCAAGGTCTCCCACTTTTTGTGCTTACAGTATTTTATCCTCATTTGTTGTCTCTACCTATTTCACTTCTCTACATTCTCTCTTTGGAGAGAGTCCCTTCTACTTTTCTCATCTCTCTCACATAAGTTGCTTCTGCAGCAATTAAGAAATCCCTCCCTTATTTTGGTTTTTCTCCTTTCTTTCTTTATTCCTCTTCCTTCTCTCTCCTTTATTTGATTTAATAGTATTTTTAATTTCCTTTACCTATTCTTATTTTATTATTATTTATTTATTTATTCTGCTAACAGCAGGGGTAACAAATCTGTGGTTTGGCAGTTAGCTCACAGCAGTAGTCTGGCTCAAGGAGGCCAAGAGATTTTTCTACCTTTGACACTAGGACAAAAGTATTGGCAAGATCATTCTGCAGAATCTCTCTATTTATTTTTCATCATTACTTAATTGTTCCTTCTTGTTTTTTATTTTTGCTCTTTTCCTTTTCTCCTTATTTTTGGCAGAGGAAGAGTCTGGCTCTGCTTGGGCTGGTAAGGAGCAACTGATTTTGAGTAACCCACCCAGCACAGCTCTGCCTCTCAAAATCCTTGAGTTACTTTTGTGGCCTAAGAACAGTAGTGATCTGGCTCGGCACCTATAGCTCAACCGGCTAAGGCGCCAGCCACGTACACCGAAGGTGGTGGGTTCGAATCCCCAGCCTGGACCCGCCAAACAACAATGACGGCTGCAACCAAAAAATAGCCGGGCATTGTGGCGGGTGCCTGTGGTCCCAGCTACTTGGGAGGCGGAGGCAAGAGACTCGCTTGAGCCCAGGAGTTGGA